>JAACYQ010013310.1:0-24047 GCA_011075105.1 Heteronetta atricapilla
CTAGCATTGTTTCATACACGACACGAATCATATTAATACTTTTCACAGGAACCCAAAATTTATGAAATAGGCCCATATGTAGTAAGGAACACAGGCCAACAACAGTTGTTATTTAATCCAGAATGGTCTCTCAAGCGTGTTGAATTGCTAATAATTGCTAACATCTTGGCAGTTCAACCAGCCTGCTCTCCTTTCCTAAAGACATCATTTGGAGGCTGGATGGTATGGTCACAAAAGCAAGCACACCTCAGGGGCAGGACACGAAGAGACTTAACTGGAATGCTAGCAACAGGATTAGGAGTTTTAAATGGAATTGATTCAGAAATATTAATGAATAAGCTGGCCACAGCAACAAGTGATTTGACAAAACTAAAACAGCCCCTACAATCATCCTTATTGGCATTGGGAACTAGCCAATGGCAAGTTTCAAAGGTGTTACCGAGATGGGAAAAGGCTGAAGATCAAGACCACAGACTAATAATAGATGCACTTAGCATGGTTCAAGATAACGTATCTTTAGCTCTTAGTTGTATACAAGCACAGTTATGGATGCAGGCAACAGCTGTCTTGATCATTAGGGAAGGAAGTGAAGGTGTTTTCCCGGTTGATATCCAAAAGGCTGTCTGGGACAATGCCAATGATTTTGAGAAGTTCCAATCTTGGTGGACTCTGGTAAATTTTACCTATGATCCCATTGTTAACACGGCTACTGCCTTTGTGCTTCCTATATGTAATGGCACAGTTTATGTTATCCACCCCATCATTGCACTAAGATTAAACCATGAGGAGACAGTGCTCTATCCTTTGGAGCATAGAACATGGGCACGGATGGGGAATGGGAAGTGGCAGTATGTAAATCTGGAATCATGTGTTACCCAGGAACAACAAGGATTTATTTGGGAAAGCAACACAATTGGTTCTCAGGATGTATGTCTTGACACTGAGCAAGGTGTTTGCCACTTTGAAATTCATCCAAATACTAGTCAAAAGACTGTGCTTGTATATATTGGTCAAGGGTGTGTGTTTAAGAACTGCTTGTGCTTTTGTAGAGGTAGATAAGGAAAACATAACTCTCCCTAGCAAGAATCATTCTAACTTTTGTATTTGTAACTTTGTTAGAATCGTTGGGTGTGATTTTCTATATTTGGCACCAGTGGTATCCCACCAGTTGATCAAGTCTAACAGCACAATGTATCACAAGTTATTACTTCCATCCCTATTGGGATGAACCCCCCACGTTAGTGAAGCAACTAGTTAAACACCAAGACCTGATCAAAATTTCAAAAAGCATTCAGGAAAATGGAGAGAAGATTCTAATCACTGTCCATCATGATACAAAGGAAATAAGCAGAGTTTTGCAGAGAGTAAAACAAGACAGAAATACAGCTGGTGGGATGCCCTCTTTGAGTGGTCACCAACTGCAACTGGGATTTTGAACACATTATGTCACCCAATTATTGTTTTATTGATATTAGTTGTTACAAGTTTAATATTCTTTTGTAATACTTGTTTGGAATTGGAAAATGTTACAACGAATGGCTATATTAACTTCCTTGACAAAAGTACATGGTAAGGCATTGAGGGATACATATTATAGTGATTGGGAAGAAAAAATGTTGTATTAAGTAAAAGAATTTACTAGATTTTCCAGAAAAGGGGGGACTGAAACATGGGGTTAGAAATTAGAGAGCGACTAAGAATAAATATGTAGGCATCACTCCTTGCTTAATATGTGCTACTTTTGCGATGTACTGTGCCTGTGCTGCACTTAGGCCTCCAGATAAGCCCCTGGGACCCCAAGGACCAGATCAAACCAACCTTATGGTTCGGACTGTGACCAAGGGCTCAGAGAGAAGGAGGACTGTTTATAAAAGGATAAGATAAAGAATGTCAAACATGCAAGGCCTCAAGATAACAGGAGCCCCCTTGGAGCCCGAGAAGCGGACCAAACCAACCTTATGGCCCAGATTGTGACCAAGGGCTCAGAGAGCATGCACAAGGAGACAAGGTGAAAAGTTCAGCCCTGATGAAGACATCTTACTTCATCCTCAGGACCCTCAGTGCCCACCACCAGAAGGCACCACGCAAGCGCAGATGGGAGGAGTTTATGGAAATGACTTCTTGGAGCTAATTTTAATACTAAGCGGGGACAGGTTATGCATATGTATAGGCATATTGGAAAACTTCATGCATATGTAACTCTACTGTATATAACCAAAGCAAGTTGCTGCGTTAGGGGCGCACGACTTTGGTGGGACTACCCCCTGTGCTGCCCAGCGCTGAATAAGCATACCTACTTTACAATCTCACTGATTGTGGAGTCCGTTTCTGCGAATCAGTGAGAGGCAAGGTGTATGGTTACCTATAGCTGTAGAGAATGCAGGGGGAACCCTGATATTGCTGTCATGCAAGGAAGGGAACAGCAAAGAGAGAGACTTACAGGCCTCATTTCCCCAAGCAGTCTTTTCTTGGTACAATGCAATCATACATCACATGACCTGGGAATCCTTGTTCCACCCCAATGAGAAGGGCACTATCTGGGCAATCGGTCTTCCCAAGGCACAAGCATAGCAATTGCTATGGTTGAGACTCTGGACAGTATATTTGACCCATTCTATCCAGGCATTCACATCCCCATACCCTGTTTCAATCTCAGATGTTTGAACTGCCGCATTTCCAAGAGGGCCTCCTGTTTTCTCCTTGAGTTTCTCCCTTTCTCTGATGGCAATAGAGGATCGTTTCCATACAGCTATTCTCATTCTGGCTGTTGGGTCTCTCCCAGTTATTTGTTCTCTCTGCTCAATTGTCGTTGGGCATTTAAATCTCCACAAGCTAACACCTCACAAGCATCAAACGTGACAGATTGTGGTACATAACCCTCTGTCACATTCACCCAGATTATGATGGGGTATCCTGTCTTACTGTTATCTGGTCATGCCTTTCCAAGTTGCCAATTGACTAAGGCCTTCTCTGAGGCCTACAATCACTAGAAACAAAATTAATAGTTGATTTTTCACTGTAATTATTTTTAACCCTTAGGTTTCCAAATAATAATCAATACAAAGAATAAGACGTACACTACTACTATAACAACCCCCCCTTGGGAGCACTTCAGTTCACTATAGGTCTGTCCTTTGTCTCAATCCCTAGTCACACTCTTTAGTTACCTGTGAAAATAAAAGGTTAGTTTACGATTGTAAGCTTATATCCCACTCAGAGTCCACTATGAGATTTTTCTCTTCGATTTCAACTTCCAACAAGTCTTCTGTAGGAACAGCTTCCCAGGTACTAGGGTCAATGGATGCCTTCACTTGAGTATAGTGAGTCCAATCTTTTTCCGCAGTTCCTATGGCTTTTTCAGTGGTTAGTAGTACTTGGAAGTGTCCTTCCTATTCAGGCTGGATTTGATCCTTTCCAGTTCCAAATCAGGACCCAGTTTCCTGGTTGAGGGTGGTGGGGGTTTGAGCCAACAACCCATGGGTCCTGAGAGATGACAAAGAAGAGGACAACCCCAGAATACAGTTCTTAAGAAAACTCTATTGTTTCGAATTGTGGTATCTCATCCCTTCTGCTCAGATAGGGTAATCCAAACAGCATCTCATATGGTGAAATTCCTATATCCTTTCTTGGTGCTGAAGGTAAGCATTTTACCCAAGGTAGTTGGGTTTCTGACACTAATTTAGTTAATTGCTTCTTTAATGTCTGGTTCATTGTCTCTCTACCTTCCCAGAAGAGGAGGGGTGCCAAGGGGTGTGAAAATCCCATTCAATCTCTAAGGCCTGCATTAACCCTTGCAGTACTTGTGAAGTGAAATCACTTCCTTGATCTGAATCAATGTTTTCAACTATCCCATATCTAGGGACTATTTGCTCCAGTAATACCTTAGCCACCGTGTTCGCAGTGGCAGATACCAAGGGGAAAGCTCACACCCATCCAGTCAGATGGTCAGTTAGGACAAACAAGTACTTAAATCTCCCTACTTTAGGTAACTCAGTGAAGTCTACCTGTATACTTTGGAAAGGTTGAATCCCTGGCTCCCGTCCCCCTCTAGGTGGGTTACAGATGACCTTTTTATTTACCTTTTGACACATGATACATCCTCTGCATATTTGCTTCACTGAAGTGTATAATCCTACACAGACAAACTTTCTTAGCATAACATCACACATTGCTTGCACCTCTCAATGACTCTCTTGATGTAAAACAGTTAATATTTGCCTCATTGGTGCTTTATTCAGCATTTCTTTCCCATCAGGGAGTATCCATTTTCCTTCAGACTTTGTGGCTCCTGATTCCTTAAAAAAATCTTTCTCTTAAAACTTTTCACTTTTCAACAGTTCCCTGAATCCTCTCTGGATTTATTCTTCATTTTCCCTCAGACATTAGATGCCTTATATAGTTGACTTCTTTTTTTACATACTGTAATTTATTTTTCAATACTCCCAAGCCCTGCTTTCCTAGGAAGTCGAATAGCTTGTTAGTGGCTTCCTTCACAACTGTTTTCGCCTGTCCTGACAATAAATATCATCCACATATTTTTAACAATAATACCTCCTTGGGAGGCTGTAATTGCTCCAAAATCTGTTCCAGAACTTGCCCAAATAAATCGTTGCCCCTGTAAACCCCTGAGGTAAAACCATCCATCTGTATTGTTGCTTCCGCCCCCATTTCAGGGTCTTTCCAGTCAGAGGTGAATATATCTTTGCTCTCAGGGCCTGAGAGCACTCCATTAATAACACTGTTATTCCAGTCTAACAATTTACTATTTGAATGCCCAATTTCATCATCAAATCCCTTCCCAACAAGTTAGTCCCTGTCTTGGGTACATACAATAATTGCCCAGTGATCATTTTATCCCCTAGTCTCAGCTTGGTATCCCCCCAAAGTGGCACTGTTATCTCAGTCCCTTCTATCCCCATCACTTTTAGGGTTTCATGAGTTAATTTAATCCCTAATACTTTACAGGCCAGTAATGACCTAGATGCCCCAGTGTATTGGGTTCACATGGCAAGGTTCTGGGGCAGGGGGCTGCAGTGGCATCCTTCGCGAGAAGAATCCAGAAGCCTCCCCGTGGCAGATAATGGACAATTTCATTCGGCTCCAAAGGGGCCCACCACTGCCCAGAGCCAAGCCATGAGCAACACAGTCTGTGCCTCTGTGAGAGCATATCCAAGAGAAAGAAAACAAACAAACAAAAACGTGCTGCTCAACAGCAGCTGGGAGAGTGAGGAGCAAGAAACCTCCCCGCAGACACCAAAGTCAGCGCAGAAGGAGGGGGAGGAGGCGCTCCAGGCTCCAGACCCAAAGCCCCCCTGCACCCTATGGAGAGGCCCCTGGTGGAGCAGGCTGCCCCCCACGCCCTCCCCTCCCATCACTCCCCGATACTTGGGAAACTGACCAAACACCACAGCAAATATACCAAAACTTCTAGACTGTTACTTAGATAATGCCTACATCCTCTTTCCCTGTTCATTCAACTTCAAACAGCTGTCAAACACTACATACCACACCTTTAACACCTTCAGTAACCCTTTTTAACACTTCTTTTTACCTTTCTCCAGCCTGTACCTTCACCAAAGTCTCAGTCATTGGCCAACATAATTCCATGCCTTTCTCCCTCCAAGATGCTGAAGCAACATATCAGCATACCATATTTCATCTCATTTTCCTTCTCTCCTCCTTCTTCCACTCTGGATATTCCTATTTGAAGTGGCCAGCCTGGCCACACTTAAAACATCCCATCAAAACCTGTCCCTGCTAAGATTCAGGCCGCAACACAGGCAGCCTTCCTTGCCTGCCATTCCTTCAGCTCTCTTCCTCTCCTTTCCATCCTGGCCCCGACTCCCCCTGAAGATTTTCTTCCTCTTTCTCCAACCCTCTGCCTCACTACCTGGTACACTGTCAATACCATTAGTTTCGCTCTCTGCTTTTCCTTCTCATCTCCCCTCCTGACATACACCTTCAGGGCCTCCCACAGGAGGGCCCCCACTGACTGTTCACTACATCCTCCCACCCTCCGGAGCCCCCTCCCCCGTGTATCCGGTCAGGCTCCAACCACAAAATGAACTTTCAAGAGCCCCCGGGATACTGGGTCCTCAGGATTCATCCACGAGTACTTTCTCATTCTGAGAAATGGTACCTTCTCCTTCTTTCACAATGGGCCAATTGCAACAGTTTTTGAGTATTTTGAATATCCATGTGTAACCCATATATTGCTATTTCTAATTCTGCATAAAGGGTCTCCTCTCTAAGATTAGTTGATTGTTTAGAAAGCTTACCCAGCAATCTGTCCTGAAACAGCCTTATGGCAGGTGGCAAGGTGTGTGGGAGGATATAGGCAGGTACCTGTCACGGGTGTCTCCCCCAATAGTTTTGAACTTCACCTCTGAACAAGTGCAAAATCCTAAAAGCCTGATAGAATGTTTGAGAGTCGTATGCCCTGACCCTGACAATGCCGGAGAACGACAGCTTGCAGCATTGTGCTGGGTCCTGGCTTACTCCTATCAAACACTGTTTAACATCATCCAGCACCTTGAAGAGAGGGAGAAAGCCTCTGAATCTGATGACCAGATAACACACGCTGTGGCTGACCCAGAGGACCAACCGACTACGGTATCAGTCACCCCCATAGTCAAGTCAAAACAATGGAAACGGAAGTCAGCTCGTTTAGTAAGGGAAGAAGCCTCTCCTAAGAAGGAGGGAGAAGGGGAAGAGGCAGGCACCTCTAAAGCAGCGCCATCACAAAAACAGCAGGAGGAAGAGATGGAAATCATAAAGGAATCAGAAACCACTCGATCCCTATCCCTGAGCGAGTTGCGAGAAATACGAAAGGATTATGGTCGACACCCAGGTGAACACATTCTCACCTGGCTGCTTCGATGCTGGGACGCTGGGGCCAATAGCCAACAATTAGAAGGCAATGAAGCCAAGCAGTTAGGATCCCTCTCTAGAGAAATGGTAATTGATAAAGGAATTGGGAGAGGGACACAGTTTCTCAGCCTCTGGAGGCGACTCCTGGCAGCTGTGAAAGAAAGGTATCCCCATAAGGAAGATATTGTATATCAAGTAGGCAAGTGGGCCACTGTGGATAAAGGTCTGCAGCAACTGAGGGAATTAGCTGTGCTGGAGATGATTTATAGTGATTTGGACAATGCCCAGACACCTAAAGATCCCGATGAGGTCCAGTGCACAACATCCATGTGGCGTAAATTGGTGCGGAGTGCACCATCATCACATGCCAGTATGCTGGCAATATTTAATTGGGATGAGGGGATGGGACCAACAGTGTATAATCTGTCCTGCCAGCTTCAAAATTATGAAGACAATCTCTCTGCTCCACTACGGGCCTGTGTCTCAGCTGTGGAGAAACTGTCTGAAAGACTTGACCACCTCGTAGAACGAGCATATTCCCCCTCATCCAGACGGAGTGATATTTCAGCCACTAAGAATCAGTATTTTCCCGCTCGAGAGAGAGAGTACCCAAGACGCACACCACGTGGCACTGTGTGGTTTTATCTGTGTGACCACAGGGAAGATATGAGGAAATGGGATGGTGTACCTACTTCAACCCTAGCTGCTCGGGTACATGAACTGCAAGGAAATACAGCAGCAAGAAGGGGCTCCTAAGAAAAACGCTGCTCCAGTTTCTGTTGGGCAGTTCTCCAGAGGCAGTAGAAGAGCTGATGTTATTCTTGACCCTGATGAAGGGACCTCTGCTTCTCATTTGCAAGAATTAAGTGGCAGACGCTCCAACCAGGACTAGAGGGGCCCTGACTCTGGCCAGGTAGAGGAGAGGGATAACTGGATTTATTGGACTGTGTGGATCCGATGGCCTGGCACATTGGAACCACAAGAATACAAAGCTCTAGTGGACACAGGCGCACAATGTACTTTAATGCCATCAGACTACCAAGGGACAGAACCCATCTGTATCTCTGGAGTGACAGGGGGATCCCAACAGCTAACTGTATTGGAAGCTGAAGTGAGTCTAACTGGGAATGAGTGGCAAAAGCATCCCATTGTGACTGGTCCAGAGGCTCCATGCATCCTTGGCATAGACTACCTCAAGAAAGGGTACTTCAAGGATCCAAAAGGGTACCGGTGGGCTTCTGGCATAGCTACTTTGAGCACAGAGAAGATTAGGCAGCTGTCTGCCCTGCCTGGTCTCTCAAAAGACCCCTCCGTTGTAGGATTGCTTAAGGCTGAAGAACAGCAGGTACCAATCACTACCAGAACAGTGCACCGATGGCAATATCGCACCAACCGAGACTCCCTGATTCTCATCCATGAGTTGGTTCATCGGCTGGAGAGTCAAGGAGTGGTCAGCAAGACTCGCTCACCCTTTAATATTCCTATATGGCCAGTTCGAAAGTCTAACGGTGAGTGGAGGCTAAGTGGACTATCGTGGCCTGGATGAAGTCACGTCACTGCTGAGTGCTGCAGTGCCGGACATGCTAGAATTTCAGTACGAGCTAGAGTCAAAGGCAGCCAAGTGGTACGCCACAATTGGTATTACTAATGCATTTTTCTCCATCCCTTTGGCAGCAGCATGCAGGCCACAGTTTGATTTCACTTGGAGGGGCATCCAATACACTTGGAATTGACTGCCCCAGGGGTGGAAACACAGCCCTACCATTTGCCATGGACTGATCCAGTCTGCACTGGAACAAGGGGGAGCTCCTGAACACCTGCAATACATTGATGACATCCTTGTGTGGGGCAACACAGCAGAGGAAGTTTTTGAGAAAGGGAAGAAAATAATCCAAATTCTCCTGAAAGCTGATTTTGCCATTAAACAGAGTAAGGTCAAGGGACCTGCACAGGAAATCCAGTTCCTGGGGGTAAAATGGCAGGATGGACGTCGTCATATTCCGATGGATGTGATCAACAAAATAACGGCAATGTCTCCGCCAACTAGCAAAAAGGAAACACAAGCTTTCCTAGGCCTTGTGGGATTCTGGAGAATGCATGTTCCAGGCTATAGTCAGCTTGTGAGTCCTCTATATCGAGTGACTTGAAAGAGAAACTATTTCGAGTGGGGCCCCGAGCAACAACAGGCCTTTGAACAACTCAAACAAGAAATAGCTCGTGCAGTAGCCCTTGGGCCTGTCTGTACAGGACCAGCTGTGCAAAACATACTTTACACTGCATCTGGGGAGCATGGCCTCACCTGGAGCCTCTGGCAGAAAACCCCAGAAGAAACTCAAGGTCGACCTCTGGGTTTCTGGAGCCGGGGCTATCGAGGATCAGAAGCCAATTACACCCCAACTGAAAAGGAAATATTAACAGCATATGAGGGGATTGGAGATGCTTCAGAAGTTGTGGGTACAGAAGCACAGCTCCTCTTGGCACCACGGCTACCTGTGTTACATTGGATGTTCAAAGGGAAAATTCCCACTACACACCATGCGACTGACACCACATGGAGTAAGTGGATAGCGTTAATTACACAGCAGGCTCGAATGGGAAAACCTAATCACCCAGGAATCCTGGAAGAGATCATGGACTGGCTGGAAGGCAGAGATTTCGGAGTGTCAACAGAAGAGAGAGCCCATGCTGAAGAGGCACCACCATATAATGAGCTACCAGAAGACAGAAAGCAGTATGCGTTGTTCACTGACGGATCCTGCCATGTGGTAGGGAGCCATTGGAAATGGAAAGCTTCTGTGTGGAGTCCCACATGATGAGTTGTGGAGGCCATGGAAGGGGAAGGCGAGTCGAGTCAGTATACAGAAGTAAAAGCCATACAACTAGCCCTAGAGATTGCCGAAAAAGAAAAATGGCCAATACTGTATCTCTACACCGACTCATGGATGGTGGCAAATGCTCTGTGGGGGTGGCTGCAGCAATGGAAACAGAGCAACTGGCAGCGCAGAGGTAAACCTATCTGGGCTGCTACCCTGTGGCAAGATATTGCTGCCCGAGTAGAAAACCTGGACGTAAAAGTACATCATGTGGATGCCCACATGCCCAAGAGCCGCGCTACTGAAGAACATCAGAACAACAAAGAGGCGGATCGAGCTTCAAAAATTGAAGTGGCTCAGGTGGACCTGGACTGGGGATGTAAGGGTGAGCTGTTTGTAGCTCGATGGGCCCATGAAACATCTGGACATCTGGGGAGGGATGCCACATACAGATGGGCTCGTGATCGAGGGGTGGACCTGACCATTGAGGCCATCGCACAGGTTACCCATGAGTGTGAGATCTGTGCTGCAATCAAGAGAGCCATGAAGGTAAAATCTCCCTGGAACAGGGGGAGGTGGCTAGGGTTTTGATATGGTGAGGCCTGGCAAATTAACTATATTGGACCACTTCCACAAACGCGCCAAGGCAAACGGTACATACTCACCATGGTAGAAGCAACAACTGGGTGGCTGGAAACATACCCTGTAAACCATGCCACGGCCCGAAACACTATCTTGGGCCTAGAAAGGCAAGTGTTGTGGTGTCATGGTACACCAGAGAGAATTGAGTCTGACAAGGGGAGTCATTTCCGAAACAATTTGGTCACCTCCTGGGCCAAGAGACATGGTATTGATTGGGTGTATCACATCCCTTATCACCCACAAGCCTCTGGGAAGGTTGAAAGGTACAATGGACTGTTAAAGACTATGTTAAGAGCATTGGGTGCTGGGACATGGAAACAATGGGACATAAATTTACCAGAAGCCACTTGGCTAGTTAATAACAGGGGGTCTGAGAGCCGTGCTGGTCCTGCCGAAACAAAACCCCTACATGCGGTGAAGGGAGCTAAAGTCCCTGTAGTGCATGTAGGAAAGTGGATGGGGAAGGCGGCGTGGGTTACTCCTGCCTTGGGAAAAGGCAAACCCACTCGTGGGATTTTCTTCACCCAAGGACCAGGGTATACCTGGTGGGTAATGCAGGATAGGGATATCAGGTGTGTGCCTCAAGATCTAACTCTGGGAGAAAACTAATCTGTAATATAACTTCTATGTTGTAGGAAGACGCTGCAGGATCAACGACAGGTCAACTTTGCAAGGAACTGGGCAAGTGCAACAAGGACTTGAGCTAAGCTGGTGCTGGAGTCCAGACATCCAAATCCGCCTGCCCTGAGTGACCACTTTGGCAGATGAAGACTAAATCGTCAATAGTTCTTATGGACGATTTCCGAGAGAGACCTACAGAATGTAAAGAACAAGGAACAATGGTGATGAGAATATGCCAAAGTATGGGGGACCTGAGAGTGACAGAAATGTTATGGAATAAGGGGTGGAGGTTGTACTGGGTCTGGCTGGGATGTTAACTTTCCATGCAGCAGCCCATGCAGTGCTGCGCTCTGCACTTGTAGCTAGAACAGCAGTGGTATCACACCAGTGTTGTGTCTGCTGCTGAGAAGCGCTGGCACAGCATCAGGACTTTCTCTAACCCTCCTAGGGGGTGGGCAAAAAATGTGAAAGAAACATCACCAGGGCAGCTGACCCAAACCAACCAAAGGGATATTCCATACCATATAATGTCACACTCAACAATAAAAGGTGGAAAAAGGAAGAAGGGGGGTGTGGTGGGCTCACGTTACGAAAACGTCTGTCCTCCTTACGAACACCGGCTACGTGCGTTGAGGCCTTGCTTCAAGGACGTGGTCAAGCATCGCTCAATTGTGGTAAGTAGATAGTAATTTATTTCCTCTGCAATTCCACATAGCCTTTAATTGTTTTGTTTTGTTATTCCCTTTCCCTCTCCCTCTTCCCCTTTCCCTTTTTTCCCTTTAGTTGAATTGTTTAATTAATAATATTTCCTTAATAATATATATATATTTTATCTTTAATTAAATTATCCTTATCTCAACCCGTGAGTTGTTCTTTCCTTTACTTCTTACCCTCCTCATCTGAGGAGGAGGAGTGAGAGAGCGATTGTGGTGTTCAGCTGTCTAGCACGGTAAAACCACCGCAAGTATAGACATCATTTCCCCCCAAGAGTATAAGTTAGGCCCTAGGAACTGGTCTAATAGTTCAACTAGCCTGATGGGGTCCTCAATTAAAGACTTCATCTCCTTCTTGAAACCCCTAACACCTCTCTGCTGGCAAGGAGAGGGGGAGTTAGTGTTAGTACTGTTAGTATCAAGGAAGGCAAAATTCTCAATATCTCTTCTACCCTGTTCTAATTCTTACCAGAGCCTAGAGTATGCTCCTTCTCTAGGGACAGTGTTAATTGCAGTCCCTGTCTCCCTTCCGGGAGCGACTGCTGCTGCCACCGGTGCAATATTAAGGTTATAGGGAGCATAACTTGTCTCCTTCTCTGAAAAGGAATCTTATTGTTTACATATAAATGTCAAGCCTGAATTTTCATCAGACCCATATTTTGGCCAAAATACCGCTGTTTCCTTAATTGGTTCTTTTGTCCAGACTGATATACAATATTTAACCTTTTCTTTTTTTCTTTTATCATCTATTTATTTGGAGTTGGTAATTTTTTCTGGTAGATCTTCCTGGGGATTTCTTGAACATTCAGTTGGTTGGGCAGCAACATTTAGAAGTTAACAGGAAGTCAATCTGTGACCACCGAGCAATAACAGTGTCACAAACAGCAGAACTGGCAGGATGCAGGCTGATGTGGAGTCACAGCTGTTGAATGTAGTGTGAAGCAGAAATACTACTGTGATAAATGATTGAGTCCTAAATAGGATTACAATTAAAGTTTGAAATTTATTAAGCAAATAGAGGCAAGCAAACAGCACTGGGTGTGCCGGGAGTCTCTGCTCCACCAAGATGCACACCTGTTACATCAGGAGGCTGGTTTTTATGCTCCTAGACTAATACATATTCATCACTATTCCTAGAAAAGGCAGTGTTATTATAATTAGTTCCCAGAATCCAAACTCTTTCCGGACGCATGTGTATTAGTCTCTGGTGGTCTCTCCAGGGGTCGCTCGTGCTGAAGGCTTGTAGTCTTCCTCCCAGGCTTTGCCCTTCGGTCATCCTTCAACTCCCCTTTCTCCTTATTTGGTGATCTCTTTGCTGGATATCAGAGGCTTGGGCAGCGTCCCATGCAAAAGTCAGCAGTTTCCTAAAAAAACTCCTTGGTTCTCTTATCTCCCAGACCTGAGTCTCAATGTTCGCCCTTCAAACCCTCTATTTTCACAAATTGCTGGACCCTTCCTTTGCATGATACAAGAACTATGTGCACTAATCACGCTGTTTTTCTTAAATAGAAGGTTTTATTTCATCATGCGGCCCTAGCATTGTTCCATACTGACACAAATCAAATTAACACTTTTCACACTACCACATAGACATTAGTCCTCATAATTTAATGCACAATAAATTTTACTAATATTCAGATACAGGTATGCCATAGAATTATCAACCAATGTATTTATTCTAGTGTTACGTGGTTGTAGTTCATTTCAGGCTATGTAGTAAGCTCCATGTCTTACCTCAAGGGGAGAAATCTTATGTGAAAGCATTTTCTATGTTCCCTTTTATACTACAGTTTTCAAACCAGAGCCTTAACATTTTATACTCAGTGCTGTAAAGCTGATAATATGAAATTGAAACATCAAACAATGCTGTTTTCATATCACAGAATGATAGGGATTGAAAGCTGACCATGAAAGATCTAGTCCAATAACCCTGCTGGAGCAGGAACACCTAGATCAGGTCACACAGGAATGCATCCAGGTGGGTTTTCAGTGTCTTCAGAGAAGGAGACTCCACAACTCCCCTGGGCAGCCTGTTCCAGGGTTCTGTCACCCTCACCGTAAAAAAGCTTTGTCTCACATTTAAGTGGAACCTCCTATGTTCCAGCTTGCACCCATTGCCCCTCATCCTATCATCAGATGTCACTGAGAAGAGCCTGGTTCCATCCTCCTGACACCCACCCTTTACATATTTATAAACATTAATAAGGTCACCCCTCAGTCTCCTCTTCTCCAAGATAAAGAGACCCATCTCCCTCATCCTTTCCTTGTAAGGGAGATGCTCCACTCCCTTGATCATCCTCGTGGCTCTGTGCTGGACTGTCTCAAGCAGTTCCCTGTCCTTCTTGAACCTGAAGGGCCCAGAACTGGACACAATATTCCAGATGCGGTCTCACCAGAGCAGAGTAGAGGGGGAGGAGAACGTCTCTCGACCTACTAACCACACCCTTTCTAATACACCCCAGGATGCCATTGGCCTTCTTGGCTGGCTGGCTCATGGTCATCCCGCTGTCCACCAGGACCCCCAGGTCCCTTTCTCCTACACTGCTCTCCAACAGGGCAGTCCGCAACTTATACTGGTGTCTGGGGTTGTTCTTGCCCGGATGCAGGACTCTACACTTGCCCTTGTTACATTTCATTAAATTTCTCCCTGCCCAACTCTCCAGCCTGTCGAGGTCTGGCTGGATGGCAGCACAACCTTCCAGCGTGTCAGTCACTCCTTCCAGTTAAGTGTCATCAGGAAACTTGCTGAGAGTGCACTCCATTCCCTCATCCAAATAATTGATGAATATATTGAACAGCACTGGTCCCAGTACTGACCCCCGAGGGACTCCAATAGATACAGGCCGCAACTTGAGTCCATCCCATTGACCACAACTCTCTGGCTTCTTCCCTTCAGCCAGTTCACAGTCCACCTCACTACCTGATCATCCAGACCACACCTCTGTGGTGGTTTTACTCCGGTGGGCGGCCAAGCTCCACCACAACTGCTTTCTCACTCTCTCTCCTCAAAGAGGAACGGGGAGAAAATATGATGAAAAGGGCTCAAGGGTTGAGATAAGGATGAGGAGATCACACAGTAATTATCATGACAGGCAAAACCCAGCAAAGGGAGATAGTAAGATTTATTACTTATTACTAACAAGCTAGAGAAGCGAGAAACAAAGGAAAGAAAGCAAAAGCACCTTTCCTCCCATCCACCCTCTTCCACCTCCTCCCCCCGAGCGGCGCAGGGTGTTGTGGTTTAACCCAGCCAGCAGCTAAACACCATACAGCAGTTCGTTCACCCTCCCCCTCCCTCTCTGGGATGGGGGAGAGAAACGGGAAAGTGAAGCCTGTGAGTTGAGATAAAGACAGTTTATTAAGATAGGAAATAATAATAATAATAGTGTGTATGAAACAAGTGATGCTTCCCACTTTCCCAGGAGCATAGCATCTTTTAAGAGAACTGGCATGTCTGCTGACACACTGCTACTACACATATATACAAAATGAAACACTAGACAATCAGTTTAACACAAAAAGAGGGAAAATTAATTAACAGGATATGAGGGGAGTTGGTTAGCAGTCAAACTTCTCCAGATTTTTTTTTCCTTGAATTCTGCTGTCACTTCAATGCCTGATCTCCTTTCTTTGGTTACTGCAGGCCTGGACAGGAATGCAGAAAAGTCATAATACAGTCCTGACTTCTCCCTGTCACAAAGTCATTTGGAAATTTTTGAAACATTGTATAAAGTCTTCAACCTAAGGACAAAGAAAGACGCATAGCACCAGCCGGCACCCCATAATGGTCTTAAAAGTAGCTGTAAGATCCCCACCACCACCCAGGGGAAAGGGATCTCTGCCACGACCTGCTCTCTCCATGTGACACTGACTTCAAAATCCAGTTTGTGGTTCATGAGCTGATTGACCAGTTCTTCTGGTTTGTTTAGTCATTTTGGGATCCCCATTGGGTCTTTTCTTTATTATTCCCATGCACCTGTGTTGTGGCTTAACCTGGCAGGCAGCTAAGCACCACAGCCATTCACTCACCCCCCTGCCCCAATGAATGGGGGAGAGAATCAGGGGAAAAAAATAAAAGCTCGTGAGTTGAGACAAAGATAGTTTAATAGGACAGAAAAGAAAGAGAAATAATAATAATAATGATGATAATAGTAATAATCATAGTATGTACAAAGCAAATGATGGACAATGCAATTGCGCACCACCCACTGAACGATGCCCATCTTGACCAGAGCAGTGGTCCCACCCCAGGCTCGGCCAGCCCCCCCATATTAACTGTTCAGGATGACGTCATATGATATGGAATATCTCTTTGTCCAGTTAGGTCAGCTGTCCTGGTTCTGTCCCCTCCCAGCTCCTGCTACACCCCTAGCCTGCCCGCTGGCAGGACAGAGCGAGAAGCTAAAAAATCCTTGGCTTAGTGTAAGAACTGCTCTGCAACAGTTAAAAAATCAGTGTGTTATCAACATTATTCTCATCCCAAATCGAAAACACAGCACCATACCAGCTACTAGGAGGAAAATTAACTCTGTCCTAGCTGAAACAATGACAAGAAGCAAATCTCCCAGTCATAGTAATTGGTGGGGTAACAAGCTACAGGCACCACTTCCAGGAAGGATGAACCTTGCAACTGATAAGATTGTGAACCAAGGGGGCCCAGACTGGGAGGGTGCAGAAACTGCAGTGCTCTGTAAACCCATGGGGGGGAGGTGCAGGGGGAACGGGAGCAGGAGGAACAAAGGGGGGGGGATAGGTAGAAAAGGGTATAAAAAGGCCAGTCCTGTACAAAATGGGACTGATCAGTACAATTGTCTGGCTAAGCCCTGTACCTGATCACTGCAGTCTTTCCTATCTTACATCTTTTTCTCTTAAATCCTCTTCCTAACTATCTGTGTATTTGCACTCTCTGTCCCATGGGTACATGAACTGCAATGATTCAGTGCCAGCTGCTAGTGAGACCTGGATGTGAGTGAGTGAACCACAGTGCGAGCTACTGGATTCAGGCTGGGGAAGAGCACCCCGGCTGTGGTGCCAGCTACTGGAGGAAATGTAAGGCCTCAGCACCAGTTGCTGGTGGGACCTGGACAAGCTTGAGAAGTGGCCCCATGTGAACCTAATGAGGTTCAACAAGTATAAATACAAGGTGTTGCACATGGGTTGGGCCAATCCCAGACATGAGAACAGACTGGGAGAAGAACTCATTGAGAACAGCCCTGCAGAGAAGGACTTGGGGGTTCTGGTGGACGGAAAGCTCGACATGAGCCAGCAGTGCGTGCTTGCAGCCCAGAAGGCCAACTGCATCCTAGGTTGCATTAGAAGAGTGGCCAGCAGATCGAGGGAGGTGATTGTCCCCCTCTACTCTGCCCTTGTGAGGCCCCACTTGGAGTACTGCATCCAGGTCTGGAGCCCCCAGCACAAGAAGGATGTCGATCTGTTAGAACGGCTCCAGAGGAGGCCTACGAAGTTGATCAGAGGGCTGGAGCACCTCTCCTACGAAGAAAGTCTGAGAGAGCTGGGGCTGTTTAGCCTGAAGAAGAGAAGGCTCTGGGGTGACTTTATTGCAGCTTTTCAATACTTAAAGGGGTCTTATAAAAAAGATGGAGAGCAACTTTTTGCTCGGTCAGACAGTGACAGGACAAGGGGGAATAGTTTTAAACTAAAAGAGGAGAGATTTAGATTAGATATTAGGAGGAAGTTCTTTACTCAGTGGTGAGGCAGTGGAACAGGTTGCCCAGAGAGGTTGTGGATTCCCCATCCCTGGAGGTGTTCAAGGCCAGGTTGGACGAGGCCCTGGGCAACCTGATCTAGTGGTTGGCTTCCCTGCCCATGGCCGGGGGGTTGAAACTAGATGATCTTTGAGGTCCCTTCCATCCCAAGCCATTCTATGGTTCTACAATTCTCTGTGTGCTTGAGTGGATTTGGTGCCAGCTACTGGTGTCAGGCTGGGGGTGTAGGCACCTGTGGACTGTGGTGCCAGCTACTGAAGCAAGTGAGGGTTCTAGCATCAGTATTTAGAGGGGCCATAGCTCTCTGGA
The DNA here is from genome assembly GCA_011075105.1 of Heteronetta atricapilla. Classification (NCBI taxonomy): domain Eukaryota; kingdom Metazoa; phylum Chordata; class Aves; order Anseriformes; family Anatidae; genus Heteronetta; species Heteronetta atricapilla. Next base: position 17,695 of record JAACYQ010013310.1, read on the forward strand.
TCTGAAATAGTCCTTCAGACATTGAGCCCAAAGTGCCAGCTAACAGCTGGGCAAGCGTGAATGAACTGGATGCCAGCTACTGGAGTCAGACCAGGGGTGTAGGTGCCCCCAGCCTGTGGCATCAGCTACTGGAATGAATTGGAGGGTCTCATTGTCAGTTACTGGAGCAGTAGCTGTGTTCCCAAATCAGCTACTGGGGTGGAATTGGTGTGACTGTGGGCATGTATGTGTGCATGTGTGTGATTTGAAAGGATAATTGCCAACTACTGGGGGAGGCAGTGTGAGTGAATTTAGTGTCAGATAATGGAGTCAGGCTGGGGGCGTAGATGCCTGCAGATTGTGGTGTCAGCTACTGGAGCAGGTGAAGGTCCTAGTGTCAGTAGTTGGAGGGTCGTCTCTAGACCTAGGGAGGGCCCCAGGACTCTGAGCCCAGAGTGCCAGCTACTGGGGAGATCAGTGTGAATGGACTGACAGCTGTGAGAGCTGGGCAACATTTAAACAGCACTTCTTCCAAGCTCAGGATTGGTGCATCCCAAAGAGTAGGAAATCAGGGAAGGGGGGACAGGAGACCTGCGTGGATGAGCAAGGAGCTCATCGACAAGATCAAAAGGAAGAAAAAGGTCTATGAAATGTGGAAAAAGGGCCTGTCCTCTTGGGAGGAGTATAGGAGTGTTGTCAGGGCCTGCAGGGACGTGACGAGGAAGGCTAAAGCCCACCTGGAGATGAAGCTGGCAAAGGAGATAAAGGATAATAAAAAGTTTGGTTTTTTTAAGTATGTAAACAGTAAAAGGAAGACTAGGGATAATGTGGGTCCCCTGCTGAACGAGGGGGGTGTCCTGGTAATGGGGGATGCTGAGAAGGCAGAGATACTGAATGCCTTCTTTGCTTCGGTCTTTGCTTCAAAGGCTCCCCGCCAGGACTCCCGGGCCCTGGATGGAATAGAGAGAGTCTGGGAAATGGAGAGCTCCCCTCTAGTTGAGGAGGGGGTGGTCCGGGAGCTTCTGAGTGGGATCAACGCACACAAATCCATGAGCCCTGATGGGATGCATCCACATGTGATGAGGGAGCTGGCAGAGGTGATTGCCGAATAGTTCTTTATCATCTTTGACAGGTCTTGGAGAACAGGAGAGGTGCCTGAAGACTGGAGGATAGCCAATGTCACTCCGGTCTTCAAGAAGGGCAAGAAGGAAGATCCGGGAAACTACAGGCCAGTCAGTCTCACCTCTGCCCCTGGAAAGGTGTTGGAACAGCTTATTCTGGATGCCATCTCCAAGCAATTGGAAGAGAAGAAGGTTATGAGGAGTAGTCAGCATGGATTCACCAAAGGGAAGTCATGCTCGACCAACCTCATTGCCTTCTATGATGGCATCACCAGCTGGGTAGATGGAGGGAGAGCAGTGGATATCATCTACCTTGACTTCAGCAAGGCTTTTGATACTGTCTCCCATGACATCGTGCTAGCAAAGCTGAGAAAGTGTGGGATAGACGAGTGGACGATAAGGTGGGTTGAGAACTGGCTGACTGGCCAAGCTCAGAGGGTGGTGATCAGCGGTGCAGAGTCCGGCTGGAGACCTGTGACTAGAGGTGTTCCCCAGGGGTCGGTGCTGAGTCCAGTCTTGTTCAACATCTTCATCGCCGACCTTGATGAGGGAATAGTGTCCACCCTCAGCAAGTACACCAATGATACAAAGCTGGGAGGAGTGGCTGAGACGCCAGAAGGCTGTGCTGCCATTCAGTGAGACCTGGACAGGCTGGAGAGCTGTTCAGGCCTCACCTGGAGTACTGTGTCCAGTTCTGGGCTCCCCGATACAAAAAAGACAGGGATCTCCTGGAAAGAGTCCAGTGGAGGGCCACAAAGATGATACAGGGCCTGGAGCATCTCCCCTATGAGGAAAGGCTGAGAGACCTGGGTCTGTTCAGCCTTGAGAAAAGAAGACTGAGATGGGCTCTTATCAATGTTTATAAATACCTTAAGTGTGGGAGACAAAGGGATATGATCAACTTCTTTTCAGTGGTCTGTGGGGACAGGACAAGGGGCAATGGCCATAAAATGAATCACAGGAAGTTCCACACCAACATGCGAAAGAATGTGGTGAGGGTGACTGAGCACTGGAACAGGCTGCCCAGGGAGGTTGTGGAGTCTCCTTCTCTGGAGATATTCAAGATCCATCTGGATGCCTACCTGTGCAACCTGCTCTAGGGAACCTGCTTTATCGGGGGATAACTAGTTATTGGGGGGGACCAGTGTGAGTGAGGCAAGTGTGGGGCTCTGCACCGGTGGCTGGAGCAGGGCTGCAGGTCACAGCCTGAGTGCTTGGTGCTGGCTGTTGTATCTTCGCCAAACCTGGTGTGTGTGATGTGCATGTGTATTCAGTAGCAAACTTTAAGCTGGACTAGCAGGTAAAAGGGACCAGGATGTAGGCAGGGGTGCCAGGCAGACAGAGGGGCTGTGCAAAGTACTAAAAGGATCTGTGAATGTGTGTGTGCTTGTGAACCTAGAGAATGCTGTGTGTGTGCTTTCACTGGTGAACTTCTATCTCTACCAGATGGAGAGGAGGAAGGGGTCTTGGCTGTCTGTGTCCATTTTACGTGAGTCCTGTATGTAAGTGCTGTTGAAGGCAGCTCTTGGCTGGGGCAGCCTTTCTAGCCGTTCGAGTCAGTGCACTGTCTGTGTGTGTGTCTCTGGGATACATGCTCAGCTTTGCTACCATCTGAACCTGAAAAGGGGAAAGCAGCAGCTGCATCCTTCAGCCTGGGTCCCCAGACACTGGGCTGGGCCCCAGCGGTCAGATAGGAAAGGTCCTGGGCCAGAGTAGCTGGAGAAGGTAACCACACGCTCTCGTTGCTCTTCTTTAACACCCTTAACATAGTTAACTGTATTTTTTTTTTTTTTTTGAAAATAAACCCTCTGTGTCCTTGTGTGTTATGTAAACCTACGAACCCAGTGTTGTAATCGCTATACACCTGCATGCCAGGTATCCCTTTAGATCATGACAGTGCCCAAAAGGGAAAATATTCAAATCCATTATGTGCTACAAGGTGGTGAATATCAAGCAGAAGCCTTCTCATTGATGGCTATGGGGGGCTACCTTCGGATATTTATATTACACAGCACAACAAAAGATGGCCAACATAAAGAGAGCAGATTTTAATATGAGATCTATATGGGAGCATGAATGGGTCACCATGACAAAATCAGATGGGAAGCTGGCAGAGTTCTCAGTTAGGACCAAACTACCCACATTGCTGGTCCCCAGAAATGCACTATTGGGCAGAAGCTCAAATGCCATTTATCTGTATTCCAAAGCTCCCCCTAATGGAAAACCTGAATGGGTTTATGTGGCAAAGTTTTGGAACTGCAGGCCTGCAGGGGTGGCCTCTGTGAGAAGACTCGAGAAGATGTCCCATATTAGATAAGAGCCAATTCCAGCTGGCTCCAAAAGGGTCCCACTGATGGCCAAGGCTAAGTCAATAGTTACATTGTGTCTCTGTGACAACATATTTAAGAAAGTGTTGTGGTTTAACCTGGCCGACAGCTAAGCACAACACAGCCATTCGCTCATCATTCCCCGCTCTCTCTCTGGGATGGGGGAGAGAAACGGGAAAATGAAGCCTGTGGGCTGAGATAGAGACAGTTTATTAGGACAGGAAAGAAAGGAAAATAATAATGATAATAATACTTCTAATAATGTATACAAAACAAGCGATGCATAATGCAATTGCTCACCACCTGCTGACTTGTAGAGCTATGTTTAAATGAGAAGGGGCATGATTTAATTACAGTGCGCAACTCAGGCCTTGAAGGACTGTGAAGATAAAGTAGGCCCAGGGCTGATAACCTTGAGTGATGTTACAACTAAAATACGTGGAACTCTGTTCAGGAGGAGAGACGACACCGTTGTACCAATTATATTAGTGCTAGAGACGTTTGCATAGAGAAGCTAGACCAATTATAAGTTGTTGTCTGTGCATGCTGTAGGGGTAGCATATATATACCTTGCTAGAACATTCATTAAAGGAGAACGATTATACTTGCATCGAGGTTGCGTCGTTACTCCGGGTCACTCCCATTCCGACATCTGGTAGCAGGGGATGGTTACTCGCCAGATAGTCAAGCTCGATTGAGTTCTCCAAGACTGCAGTAAGCAGCAAGAGGAGGGGAATGGGAAACAAAACGGCTGGGAGGAGTGCTGCCTGCGTGCAAACTCAGGGCAGACACGGACCTCCCCTCCCAGTGAAAAGCACAGCTATGGAGGTGGAAGCTGCAGCAACGTTGCTCGCTGGAATACTCTCTAAGAGAGGTATCAAGACAACGGGAAAGCAATTGATCAAATTGATCAAGTTAGGACAACGATGGGGACATTTTAGAGAGACGACCCTGCTGTTCTCTGGTACGGAATGGCAAGAATTTGGGAATACCATATGGGAAAAGACTATAACGGGAGATTCACAAGATGAAAAGGAAGTTAAAACTGTCCACGAGTTGTGGCGTACAGTATTAGAGACGTTAAAAACCATGATGGCAGAAAGGGAAGTAGCCTGTGCTGCTGCTCAAATGCTAATCCCGGGGATGGCCCCTATAAAATCTGGGGACTCTGAAAGAAAACCCAGGACTCTTGCGCGTATCTTTGGGCTCTCTGCGGTTAAAGGAATGACCAGGGTTCCATGCTCGATGGTCTCCAAACTCCTATCGCACACTGACGGTGAAAGGCCAGGTAACGGGCCACCCTCACGTTATGCGGAGTCCCGCCGGACCCACCATCGAGCGCGGAAAAAGCAGAAGTTGGCGGGGCCAGGCCAAAGCAGAGATCTGAGCCGCTTGCGGAAGCAACACTCCAGGACGCCCGGGGGGATGTCCTGCACTGCCCACAGGTGAGGGAGGAGAGGCGTGCCGACCTCCACTCTCGGCTCCTCCTCCCCCCGGCGAGTTGAGCGCACAGTGCAACCCAGCGGTGCAGGCGGCGCAGTCCCGCCGGCCGCTCGCCCTGCCCGGCCCTCGGCTCCCCGGTCCCCGGTCCCCCGGGCCGGCCCCCCCTCAGTACGCCACCCCCTCTGCGGGCGCTGCCGCCGGCAGCTCGGCCAAGAATGTGGATGGATCCCATGAAAAGCCAGCCACAGACCTCCGCAGCGAACACAAGAAACTCAGTAAATCCCAGCAGCTGAAAAAAAGTTTTTAAAGAATATGGTGCTGTAGGGGTTTCATTCCATGTTGAAATTTCATTAGTATCTCTAGGAATCTTCTATCTGGCTGTATCAAGTGGTGTGGATATGAGTGCAGCTCTCTTCAAAAGGTTTCAGTGAGTCATTGCTGCAATCTAAATGGGTTGCTGGTACAGGCACGTTGGGGTTGGCATATGCTATTCACAAATTGTTTGCTCCAGTACAAATCAGCATTACTATGGTTTCTGTGCCATTTATTGTCCGATACTGCTGGAAGATTGGTTTCTTCAAACCTCCTACCCCAAATCCATGATAATTTACTGTTTTTTACTCGCCCAATGTGGGGCTCAAGGAATTTGAGATAAGGATGACAGTCAAGAGAAATAATGGGCAAAACATGGACTGGACATTTTTATGAATGTAAAAGTTGTGAAGAATTCAAGAAAGTTGTAATTGTGAAGGAATATGTTTCATATTAGTGTGGTGAAAGGACGAGGGGTGGTGTGTGTGTAAGTTGTCCACCTCGTCGGTGTTGTGATGATGTTATGTTTATTTTGGTGTGGGGAATTATTTTTCTTTTTGATGGAAGTGGAGTTTGTGAAGATTGTGATAATTGGAAAGAGTATATTGTGATTATTCTTAAATATGCTTTTCACAGAGGCGAGGGGTGGAATGTAGTGGGTTTACGTGGCAAACTTTTGGTAGCAGGGGGCCATAGGGGTGGCTTCTGTGAGAAGGATCTAGAAGCTGTCCCATGTTAGGTAAGGGTCCCACTGCTGACCAGAGCTGAGCCAATAAGTGATGTTCTGCGCCTCTGTGAGAGCAGATTTAAGACAGGAAAAAAAAAATGCTCCGCGGCACAGCACCTGGGAGAGTGAGAGGAGTGAGGAACAGCCTTGCAGGAGCCAAGGTCAGTGAAGGAGGGGGAGAGGTGCTCTAGGCGCCGGAGCAGAAATTCCCTGTGGCCTGTGATGAGGCCCATGGTGCAGCAGGCTGTCCCCTTGCAGCCCATAGAGTACCACAGTGGAGCAGGGTTCTGCACTGCAGCCCCGCTGCCACAGTTATCACCGTGGGCACCCTCTCAGCGAGAACCAGAGGGAGTGCCAGAGTAGATGTCTCCACAGTAACAGATGCCACATTGTGGGGTACTCACGTTCATAAAATTCCATTGAACGTCAAAGGACCAATTGGGA
>JAACYQ010013331.1:0-14227 GCA_011075105.1 Heteronetta atricapilla
ATGCAAGTGAGCGAATTGTTGCGCACGACTTTGGTGGGACTACCCCCGTGCTGCCCAGTGCTGAATAAACATACCTACTTTACAATCTTACTGATTGTGGAGTCAGTTTTTCGCGACTCACGTCCTCTATAAGAATTTTCCATTCAAAGGCAAAGAGCTTCTGGCCTTCAGTTGCCATGGGCAGGCAGAAAAAGGCATCCTTTAAATCTAGTACCATGAACCAAACTTGACTGTTTTTCTCATTTTGTCAAAAGGTTATTTCAATTTTTCCTTGTTCAAAAGAAATTTTTGCATTTATTTTTTCCAGCAAGTCCCTAATAAGGGCCTTGGCAAATGAGATAAGTATAAAAATTGATGAATTCCAATAATTTTCCCCAATTTAGATTTCAAGCAATGCAAAAAACGCCTTTTCCTGTTGTCCAGTTGCTCCTATTACATTTACAGACTCAGCGCTTTTCCAGAATCAATTTTTGAATTAACACAGAGAAAGAAGCTCCCATAACCAACAAAAAATCAAGTCTCTCCCTTTGCTTCCTAGCTTTATTGCAACCAGTGGACCTTCTAGAGTAGATGCCCGAGGTCCCTGTTATTCCTGACTGTTTTAAGTTTATCCTGCAGCCTAACACTATCTTTCTGACATCAGTGGCCAGTTGCCTTAGAAAGAGGCTAGCCTCTGTTTGTTTGTTTGTGTTTTTGTTTGTTTGTTTTGTTTTTGCTTTCATTGCATTTCAAAAGTTGGTCCAAAAATTCCATAGGGGTTTCTTTTGGACCTTGTTAGAACAGATTCTCAGTTCCCAATTTAACCAGATTTTGGTATTGCTGTAACCATTCATAATTTCCAGGGTGATTAGGGTCTCAGTTGGGGGGGGGTTGGTCAGGGGAATGCAATCGTCTACAGTTCCCTGAGCGGACCCATTGGCAATCTGAGCTCACACATGAACTCAGGTTGTTTTAAGAGTTAGCTGCTTTTCTGTTTCCATGAAAACTCTCTCGGAGCCATCATGATCCCTCTGCCCCAGAGGGCTCACACCCGTGATTTTGAGATCTCAGCCTCGGGATGAGGCAGAACTATTAACATTCCTACATCCTCTTTCCCTGCTCATTCAACTTCAGCTTTGTCAAATACTACATGCCACGCCTTTAACACCTTCAACAGCCCTTTTAACACTTCCTTTATCTTTCTCCAGCCTGTACTTTTCCTAATGCTAACACGAAATGCTCAGTCAGGAATGTGATAAATGACTGAGTCCCAAATAGGATTAAAATTAAAGTTTGTAATTTATTAAGTGAATAGAGGCAAGCAAACAGCGCTGGGTACACCGGGAGTCTCTGCTCCACCAAGATGCACACCTGTTACATCAGGGGGCTGATTTTTATGCTCCTAGACTAATACATATTAATCACTATTCCTAGAAAAGGCAGGGTTATTATAATTAGTTCCCAGAATCCAAACCCTCTCCGGACGCATGCGTATCAGTCTCTGGTGGTCTTTCTGGGGGTCTCTTGTGCTGAAGGCTCGTAGTCTTCCTCCCAGGCTTTGTCCTTCGGTCGTCCTTCAACTCCCCCTTTCTCCTTATTTGCTGGATCTCTTTGCCGGATATCATGGCTTGGGCAGCGTCCCATGCAAAAGTCAGCAGTTTCCTAAAAAAACTCCTTGGTCCTCTTATCTCCCAGACTAGAGTCTCAATGTTCGCCCTTCAAACCCTCTATTTACACAAATTGCTGGACCCTTCCTTTGCCTGATACAAAAACTATGTACACTAATCACTCTGTTTTTCTTAAATAGAAGGTTATATTTCATCATGCGGCCCTAGCATTGTTCCATACTGACACAAATTAAATGAACACATTTCACAATCCCCCATTTCCTTTTATCATGGTATTGATTCATATTTTTTTTTCCAATTGAGTCAATACTTGCCGAATTGGTACCAATTTTGGATCTTCTTTTATTTTTATTATCACCAGGGAATGGGTTTTCCCTTTCCCTGGTTCTGGGTCAACAGGTACCACAGATATTTGCATTCCTTGTATAACCGAGTGTATTAATCTGGTAAAACAGGGTATTAAACATGGAATTATTAACAACCCTCCACATATTCCCAATACAACTATCCCGATTCTAGTAAGCCAACCACCACCCATAAAGTCCCTCCATAATTCTCTTAAGTTGATTTCATTCCAAGTTTGAACTGGGACATGTGCTATTTTCTTTGTTTCTTTTTACAAGTTCATTCACAGCTTTTCCTCCATCATCAATCTCTAAACAGCAATTACTAAGGTTAAATTTTCCACAGACTTCTCCATCTTGTGCTACCAAATAATCTAAAGCTAAACGATTTTGATACAAAGCAATACTCATATTGGTATTTTGTTTTGCAATTAATCCGAGTGCATCTCTGGTTTTATTCACAACTATTTCTACTACAGCTTGCAACCTAATTATTCTATTAAGCATATATATTGGGGTCCTATAGGTATCCATTAATAGGTATCTATTCAAGAGTGTCTCTGTTTACTAATTTTACAGGAGTAATTACAATAAATTTTGAGTAATTACAATAAAATTCCCACAGCAACTTAGCTTATATTCTTTGATGAAGGCTTCTTCAAGGCCATCTGATAGTTAGTTTAGTTTCTCCTGGTTCAGAAGTTACTTTCTACTCTTCCACTGGACCTTTTACTCACAACACATCTGTCCATCCTTTTCAGCAGTTCTCACAGCTGTATTCTTGTTAATAAAGCAAGAAAGGGTCTTCCCATGTTTTTATTAGAACCTGTGGTGGTTTAACCCGGCCAGCAGCTAAGCACCACACAGCCGTTCGCTCACCCTCCCCCCTCCCTCTCTGGGATGGGGGAGAGAAACGGGAAAGTAAAGCCTGTGGGTTGAGATAAAGACAGTTTATTCAGATAGAAAATAATAATAATATGTACAAACAAGTGATGCACAATGCAATTGCTCATCACCCACTGACCGATGCCCAGCCCAACCCCGAGAGCTGGCCCCCCACCCTGGCTAGCCACCCCTATATATTGTTCAGCATGACGTCAGATGGTATGGAATACCCCTTTGGCCAGTTTGGGTCAGCTGTCCTGGGTCTGTCCCCTCCCAGCTCTTGCTGCCCCCCCCAGCCTGCCCGCTGGCAGGACAGAGCGAGGAGCTGAAAAGTCCTTGGCTTAGTGTAAGCATTGCTCTGCAGCAATTAAAACATCAGCATGTTATCAACACTCTTCTCATCCTAATCCAAAACATAGCACCCTACCAGCTACTGGGAGGAAAAATAACTCTGTCCTAACTGAAACCAGGACACAACCCTATCTCCCAGTTTTAACTGGTGAATTGCAAATCCTAAAGGTGGTGTCTGAGCCATCATCCCAGTTTCTCTTAGCTCTTTTAATCTTCTACCAATGGTAATTATATATTTCTGGATACTACAATCCTCAACTACATTGTTCCCTAGGGGCATTCCTTGAGAATAAGGCATGCCATATAATATTTCATATGGTGATAATCCAGTCTCAGTGTGTGGTTTAGTTCTAATGTTTAAAAGTGCCAATGGTAAGCATTTTGTCCAGGGCATTTGTGTCTCAATCATTAACTTAGCCAGTTGTTGTTTTATTTGGTTTTTGTTTGATTCATTTTTTCTACTTTCCCCATGAGCTTTGTGGGTGCTACGGAGTGTGGTATTTCCACTGAATACCTAATGATTGACATAATAATTTTATTATTGTAGAAGTAAAGTGTGTGCCCTTGTTAGGGTTAAGAAACACATCTTGGTGATGGGATGGGAGATTCATAGCCAAATATCATGTATCATGTATATAGTAAAGGAAAGCATAAATAAATGATAAAAGGATAGAGCAGAGACAAGACGAGCCTCGAGAGATAGAACAGGAACAACTTGAGCCTTGATAAGAAGTTAAGATGGATGAGGTGGGTTAGGACTGAAGCCAAGAACTAATTAAAGTCAAGAACTGAAAAAAGAGCATGTGTCAAGAAGAGGTGAAAAGTTTAACCCTGAGGATGACTCCTTACTTCATCTGGACAAACCTTGGGACAACCACCAGAGAGCACCACGCATGCGTGAATGGGAGGAGAGATAATTAGCATACGAAGCAAGGCTGATGTCGTAAATATTAATGAATACTAATGAATATGTAACCTGTAATCGGGATGTAACGGGACTGGAAGCCAGATTTGGGCGCCTGCCCCTGGTTTCCCAGCGCTGAATAAAGTGTTATAAATTAGACCACACAATTTTCTGGTCTATTGAAATTATTTTATTAATCAAGTAAGCAGACACAAGCAAAACAGCGCTGGGTGGCTGGGGAGTCTCTGCTCCGCAACAGCACGCAACTTCCCTTTCCAGGGTTGCTGTTTTATAGCAGGCGAGTTCCGGCTTATCCGGACTTGTCGAACTGGCTGAGGCTGCGCAGTCTATTGTTGAGAGGAGGGGTGTCGTTTTTCCTCTGCTGGTGATCACGGGTTGTGCTCGTGTTCAGGTGGGGGGCTTGTGATAAGAGATTTCACAGAGTCTGGCTTCACTCAAGGATGTTTACCCTGCTATCTGCTTGCTTAATCCTCCCCCTTACCAAGGCCATTAAATTGTGCAAACTTATCCCCTCAGCAGATCCTCCAAATTCCTCAAAAACAATGAACAAACCCCCACTAATTTATCACATAAAGCACCATCATATAATCACGTTGTGGTTATGTGTCTGCTACGCTAACATTTTGGCGACCCAGATGGGACGGCGTGGGCACTGCTGAGGCGGATCGTGTCTCGATTACGATCCAGCCAGCATCAAGGAGTTTCTCGGTGAGCCATCGACCGCGACCGACCTCTGCTGCTCACAACGTGCCACTGGATAGGTAAGCAAAAGGTGCTTTCTGTTTTTCGGTACCGATCTGGTCTGGAAAGCCTGCCGGTCAGACGTGGCGAAAGCCATGCTCAGTTGGGCAGGGAGCTCCCGGGGTAAGCCTAGGCACCGTCCGTTAGACAGTGGTGAAAGCTCTGCAGGTTCAGCATTGGTGGTCTGGTATATGCTGCAGGATCAGCGTCTGGTCTGGTAAGCGTTGCTGCGGCAACAGCACTCTCAGTTTTAACCCTTGCGTGGTAAGTGCTGCAGAGGCGGCACTTGGCTTGTGGTTACTTTGTAAAACCATATTAGTAATGGACAGGTTAAAAGGGATTTTGGGAAAGGATGCATCTATCCCACGATCGTCACCATTGGGATGTCTATTAGCCCATTGGAGGAAAGGAAGTTTTGGGCAAGAAAATGCGAAAAGGGAAATTAATTGATTATTGTAATATTTGGTGGCCGCAGTACAAATTGGAGGATCAGGAAAAATGGCCTGAAAACAGAACTTCAATATAATGCCATTTTACAGTTGCTGTTGTTTTGTAAGCGGGAAGGAAAACTGGATGAACTCCCGTATGTAGAGCTATTTTTCTATTTGCGTAGGAAACCCGAGTGGCAGCGTGCTTGCGGAATAATGGTACTAGAAATATCTGCTAATAAACAATGTCAAGCCTGTACCAGGGACAGGCATTGTATGAAACATCAAGCTATGAAAAATAATTGCTGTAAGGGAGACAGTGGAAATATAGATCTGGCATATCATTTAAATCTTGTGGCACGTGGAAAAAAACTGAAATAGCGAGCAGCTTTTCTAGGGGGACCCATATCCAGGTCAACATACTTTATTCAAATAAGCAGTATTTTGGGGATGCATCTAGATAAAAGATGTTGAATAAGTCTAAATTAATTTTTAAGCAGCGTTTTAGTCCTCCCATTTCTATCATTGCTTGTGAACTTGGTTCCAGTTAAATCATTTAACAATGTGATTAGCTGTGGAGCGCCCCTCAGGTTCTTTACTGTGCTATCTTGTTGAGATGCTGTAGTGGGTTTCTGTGGCAAGGTTTTGGTAGCAGGGGGCCATAGGGGTGGCTTCTGTGAGAAGGATCTAGAAGCTGCCCCATGTTTGGTAAGGGCCCCACTGCTGACCAGAGCTGAGCCAATAAGTGATGTTGTTTTGCACCTCTGTGAGAGCATATTTAAGACAGGGAAAAAATCGCTGCGACACACAGCAGTTGGGAGAGTGAGAGGAGTGAGAAACAGCCTTGTAGGCATCGAGGTCAGTGAAGAAGGAGGGGGAGAGGTGCTCCAGGCACAGGAGCACAAGTCCCTTGCGGCCTGTGGTGAGGACCATGGTAAAGCAGGATGTCCCCCTGCAGCCCTGCAGCAGTGGAGCAGGGTTTCATGCTGCAGCCCGTGGAGGAGACCACAGTGGAGCAAGTGGACCTGCACTGACAGAGACTGCGGCCTGTGGAAGACCCCTGCCAGAGCAGATTCCAGGCCGGACCTGCAGCCCATGGAGAGGAGACCACGCAGGAGCAGGTGACCTGGCAGGAGCTGCTGCCCGTGGGGGCCCAGGTTGGAGCAGTTTGCTCCTGAGGGATGGACCCCGTGGTACGAACCCATATCTGGAGCAGTTCTTGAAGAGCTGCTGCCTGTAGGAAGCCCACGATGGATCAGTTCAGCAAGGACTGTATCCCGTGGGAGGGACCCCACAGCACAGGGGACAAGAGTGACAGAGAAGGAGTGGCAGAGAAGAAGCGCTGTAGACTGACCATAACCCCCATTCCCCCGTGCCCCTGCACTGCTCCGGGGGAGGAGGTGGAAGAGGGTGGATGGGGGGGGAAGTTGCTTTTGGTTTCTTTCCTTTGTTTCTCTCTTCTCTAGCTCGTTAGTAATAGGCAATAAATCTTACTATCTCCCTATGCTGAGTCTGTTTTGCCCGTCATGATAATTACTGCGTGATCCTTATCTCAACCCTTGAGCCTCTTTTCATTGTATTTTCTCCCTGTTCCTCTTTGAGGAAGGGGAGTGAGAGAGCGGTTGTGGTGGAGCTCGGCCGCCCACCTGAGTAAAACCACCACAGATGCACAGATACCTACATGCGTATTTGCATGTTAAAAATATGTATCCGGTTTCCTAGAAAGAAGTCAGCAGGCAAATTGTCCAGGAACAGACTCACTCGTGTTTTTGCTGTACTTTTCAGATAAGCCTATCCTGTAATGCTTCCCCTGCAATGTGGTCTCCTGCTCATCAGGCAGCAGTTTTGCCTGTTTTTTTTTTTTGTTTGTTTTTTGTTTTTTTTTTTTACCATGTTCTTAACCAGGTGTCTGCAATTGAGGTTGCAGCAGTGTTCAAAACACTACAGTGTTGTCTCAACAAAGTGTGCTACAGCCATTCCTCAAAGACTAGGGAAGTATGATGACTTCTAAGCTTAGATCCTACCATTTCTGATCTCACTGAATGAATTGGAAGCTAAAAAGGACCTTAAAGAAATAGAAAGGGGGGTGTGTACGACTGAAATGCTAAGAAATATTGCCCATTAGCAGTTCTGATCTGGATGTGAATGGAAAAAACATTACACTCATTGCATCATGAGTTGGTTACAATTGGAGGGAAAGTGCTTATTGTAATAATTTGTGATGGAGAAACAAGCTCACGGCACTTCTACAAGACTGCAAATCTTAACATAGTAAAGAGAAAAAATAAATCAAAAATCACTTACTTAGGCAGGAGTGTAGGAGGGAGGGAAGGAATAGTGTAAAGATACTTTCCACATAGTTCAGTTACCAGAAATGATATGGCTCATCTTTGAAGGAGTGATTCAGTGTATTTTCATCACCTAACTATTACAAATCAGAATTCTTTTCTCTTATCAGTCAACTTTGTGAAGGATGTGATTTTACTTTATTTGGAAGTACAGGAAGAAAAAGCTATGGTATATCTCATCTCTGCACGTCTGAGGTACTGAGGATTGGTATGAAAAGAGATTGGCCATGTATGTATTAATTCCTGTCTAGATTCCCACTTGGTTATATATTTGAACTGTTTAGTCTTTCTGCCTTCTTCATTCGGGACTCTAAGTAATATATTTCTTTCTTTCTTTTTTTTTTTTTTAAAAAAAAATACACTGATTTGGACATAGAAACCGACCAGGCTAAAGCTCAACTAGCCCTTATTTTCTTAGGGCAGTCACAGGAAGATATTCGGAAAAAGCTACAGAAACTGTAAGGTGTGGACTTGAGGAACATGGATAAGTTATTAGAGGTAGCCTGGAAGGTATATAATAATAGGAGAAAGGAAACAAGCAAGAGACAGCAACAGGGCTGTAATTCAGGGACGAGGAGGTTTGGGACTAAGGGGTAAGGGAAGAGGAAATCCTAATAGCTGAGGTGCGGGGATAGGGAAAGGCTATGCGGGTCCCAGTAGGAATAGGGTAGACAGACTAGGTTTAAATCAGTGTGCGTTCTGCAGGAGGGAAGGTCACTGGAAAAATGAGTGCCCCTTTAGGGAGCAACAGTTTTCCGGCACCAAGAACCTCTTTCAGAATCAAGAGACAGCAAAAGCCATGGTGCTGGGAGAATACAGTAGCTGACTAGATAATAGGTTAACAGAAGATAAGGAACCTTTTGTGAAGATCCAAATAGGGAATATGGAGGTAAAGTTTCTTATTGATACAAGAGCGACATATTCAGTACTTAATGAATTAGGTGGGAAGGTGGGGAATAAAAAGACTACAATTGTAGGTGCCACCGGGAAGGAGGAGGTATGGCCATTCCTTCGACCCCTCAATTTGCGGTTTGGGAGTAAAGAGATAACCCATGAATTCTTGTATATGCCAGAGTGCTCAGTCTCTCTTTTGGGACGGGACCTGTTAATGAAATTGAATGCCACCCTGGTCTTCAAGGATGGGGAATTAATTATGAAAATTCCGGAATCAAAGGTAGGACAGATTTTGATGATTACAGAGAAGGCCGTCTCACAGATACCAAAAGAGGTAGAGGATGCAGTCATACCTGCAGTTTGGGAGACAGACATACCTGGAAAATCAAAGGGAGCACAACCTGTAAAGATAGAGTTGAAGGAAGGGGTTAGGCCAGTTTGGATCAGGCAGTACCCATTAAAACTGGAAACAAGGTTAGGAATAGTGAAGATAATAGACAAATTTCTTAATTACCATATTCTGGAGGAATGCAAATCAGAATATAACACCCCAGTCTTCCCAGTAAAGAAACCCAATGGGGAATATAGGCTAGTACAGGACCTTAGGGCAATAAATGAAATAACAAAAGACATCCATCCGGTGGTGGCTAACCCTTATACATTGTTAACATCTGTGAAGGAGAAATATAAATGGTTCACAGTAATAGATTTGAAAGATGCTTTCTTCTGCATACCCATTGACAAGGATAGCAGGAAACTTTTTGCCTTCGAATGGGAAAATCCGCACAACGGACGGAAGATGCAGCTAACTTGGACAAGACTCCCGCAAGGATTCAGGAATAGTCCAACTCTTTTCGGTAGTCAATTGGCTAAGGAAATAGAAGACTGGACTAAGCAAGGATGTATCCAGGTACCAAGGGACCAATATTTATTACTACAATATGTGGATGATATATTAATAGCTACTGATGAGGAGTCATGGTGCATCCAGGTAACTATTGAAATTTTAAATCAATTAGGAATTAATGGATATATAAGGTCTCAAAAGAAAAGGTACAGATTGCATGCTTAACAGTAATATATTTAGGATGCGAAATTTCCCAAGGACAAAGAAGATTAGGAGTCAGTCGAATATGGGCCATCTGCGATATTCCCGAACCTCAAAACTTACATGAACTAAGGGCCTTCTTGGGTATGACTGGTTGGTGCAGGCTATGGGTAATGGATTATGGGCTCATAGCTAAACCTCTCTATGAAGCTCAAAAGGCCCATGTGCTTGTCTGGGGAAAGGAACAAAAGGAGGCTTTAAGGAAGATGAAAGAGGCCCTCACAAAGGCACCCGCTTTAGGTTTGCCTGACCTGTCAAAAGATTTCCAATTATTTGTCCATGAAAGACAACGATTAGCTTTGGGGGTGCTAACTCAACGGTTAGGGAGCTGGAAACGACTAGTGGGATATTTCTCCAAACAGTTAGATGCAGTAAGTGCAGGGTGGCCTTTGTGTTTAAGGGCGGTAGCAGCTACAGTCCTCTTAATACAAGAAGCTAGAAAACTTACCTTGGGGAACTGCATTGAAGTATTTGTGCCACATATGGTAACTACGGTTTTGGAACAAAAGGGGGGTCATTGGTTATCACCTAGCCGAATGATGAAGTACCAGGCTATACTAACTGAACAGGATGACGTGACCCTAAAACCAAGTAATTTGTTGAACCCAGCAGTTTTTTTAGGAACATCGCCGGAAGAAGGGAGTCTGAACCATAATTGTATGGAAGTCATCGAATATACGTATGCAAGCAGGGCAGACTTGAAGGACACACCCCTAGAAAGGTACGATTGGGAACTTTTTACTGAGTTTTGTGGAAACGGGGACCGGATATGCAGGATACGCAGTAACAACTTCAGGACCATAATTGAAGCAAATTCTCTAACTCCCGGAACCTCAGCGCAACGGGCAGAAATAATAGCCCTTATGCTAGCATTGGAGCTGAGTGAAGGAAAGGAAGTGAATATATGGACAGATTCAAAATATGCCTTTGGAGTAGTTCATGTGCATGGGGCATTATGGAAGGAGAGAGGACTGCTGTCTTCGCAAGGAGCTAACATAAAGCATCAAGAGGAAATAATGAAATTAATAATGGCTGTGCAAAAACCCCAACAAGTGGCCATAATGCACTGTAAGGCTCATCAAGGAGGAACATCAGAAATTGCAGAAGGAAACAGGCTGGCAGACCAGACAGCTTGATGAGTTGCACGGGAGGTATGGAAGTTGATGGCCTTGATTCCATCGAAGGTAGGTCTCTCTCGTTTTAACTTCCCCAAAATCCCGAGGTACTCCCAGGAGGATGAGAGGCTGGCAAAACTGATGAAGGCTCAAAAGAATTCCGATGGATGGTATGTGACTGCCACCAGACAGGTGGTGATACCCCCCTTGATAATGCGAGAAATATTACAAACAAAACACAACGAATGTCACTGGGGTGCAGAAGCAATGGTAACTTATTTAAAACGTAATATTGTCTCAGTACATATGTTAACAATGGCAAAGGCAGTGATGTCCAAGTGTGAAATTTGCTTAAAGAATAACCCAGTGACAAGGAAACATGCCGAAATGGGACGAATTCAAACAGGCATGGAACCAGGTGATTACTGGCAAATCAATTTTATAGAATTACCAAGAACAAGGGGATATAAGTATCTATTAGTGGGGGTAGATACCTTTTCTGGATGGCCAGAGGCCCTTCCCTGTCGCACCAATCAAGCAAGGGAAACAGTGAAGTGGCTGCTACGGGAGATTATCCCTAGGTTTGGTGTACCATTAGGTATCTCTTCAGATAGGGGACCGCATTTTATTGCAACTGTGGTTAAAGATGTTAGTAGATTATTAGGAATCTCCTGGAACTTACATACTCTGTGGAGACCCCAGTCCAGTGGTCAAGTAGAGCGAATTAATCAGACCTTAAAAGGGCAAATAAGCAAGATCTGCCAGGAAGCTAAGATACAATAGCCACAGGCCTTGCCGATAGCTTTATTACGAATCAGAATAAAACCCAGAAGTGGAATGTCCTTAAGCCCTTTTGAGATTATGTATGGAAAACCTTATGAATCCCCTGAGCCAAATCCAAGTATGCATATTGGTGGTAAACAAGATGTTTATAATTATGTTTTATCTCTTGGCAAAACCTTATCTCGACTACGCAGCGTCCTGGTGTGGAACCGACCTTTGTCTCTGGAAAATCCTGTGCATGATGTCCAACCAGGGGATACAGTGTATATTAAGAATTGGAATGAAGAACCTTTAAAGGAACGGTGGGCTGGACCCTATCAGGTCTTACTGACAACCTTTACAGCTATCAAGGTAGAAGGAGTGGATGCCTGGATACATTACACTCGAGTGAAACGGGTACCAAGGCTTTGGGAAGCTCAGCCAATAGGTCCTGCTAAACTGAGGTTGTGAAGTATATAAATGGCTAGATTTTGGCATGAGGTTTTTCACATTATTTTGGGTACCATTGTGTAATAACCAAATAAGTGCTACATTTTTAGAGATACCCCAAAAGCAAGGAAGTATCATGGAGTATGCGGATACCTGAGAGATAGGATAGATCATTGCTGTGTGTATATCCCTAATGTAACCACAGATGTAGAATATGATATATTCCAATTGGCTCACGTTGAGCAGGACTTAAGGGAGGAAAAGCATGAAGCTGAACAAAGCTGGTTGGGAGCTATCCTTGAGGGATTAGGGTTTCACTTACAAGGATGGGTTAGATCTCTCCTACAAACGATCATTTTACTGTTAGTTGTGTTTCTTATAATATGGTTAATGTACATGTGCATACGTGGAGAAATAACTAGGAGTAGCGCATGGAACTGCTGAATAATGGAAATCCTTGCTAGGGAACATCCAAAACATCTCGCCCCACCACCACCATATAGTCGTAACAGTGAAGCTTTCGAATTACAGGAAAACCCCTGTGTTGGGTCTGTCTGGGATGGAGTCACCTTTCCCTGCCACAGCCCACACAGTGCTGTGCTCTGCACTCGTAGCTGGAACAGCACTGGTATCACTCCAGTGTTTTGTCTATTGCTGCATAGTGCTGGCACAGCATCAGAACTCCCTCCAAGCCCCCAAGAGCAAGCAGGCTGGGGGTGGGCAATTGATGGGGAGGGGACATCACCAGGGCAGCTGACCTAAACCGACCAAAGGGATATTCCATAACACCTGATGTCACACTCAGCAATAAAAGGGGAGGGTTCCTCCTGAACAAACGGTATGTGTTTTGAGGCCCTGCTTCCCAGGACGTGGCCGAACATCGCTCGTTGATGGGAAGTAGAGAATAACTTGTTTTCCTTTCTCTCTGTGCTTCCGCGCGGCCTTGTTGTTTCTTCTGTTTCTTTTGTTTCTTTTTCTCCCCATTCCCCTTTCCTTTTAATTAAATCATTCTCATCTCAAACCTCGAGCTCTTTGTGTTGTCTTTTTCTCCCCCTCCCTCTTTGAGGAGGGGAGGAGTGAGAGAGCGATTGTGGTGGAGCTCGGCTGCCCACTCGAGTAAAACCATCACAACCCCTTATCACAGTAAGGCGTAATGCCGCTGCTATCGATTTGCATTATGCTTATCTATAAATAATGATGGGGAATATGAAAATATTTGCCCCAGTAGAGTGAAGTATTTTCAAAGGGGGGAAATGTTAGGGTTAAGAAACACATCTTGGTGATGGGATGGGAGATTCATAGCCAAATATCATGTATCATGTATATAGTAAAGGAAAGCATAAATAAATGATAAAAGGATAGAGCAGAGACAAGACGAGCCTCGAGAGATAGAACAGGAACAACTTGAGCCTTGATAAGAAGTTAAGATGGATGAGGTGGGTTAGGACTGAAGCCAAGAACTAATTAAAGTCAAGAACTGAAAAAAGAGCATGTGTCAAGAAGAGGTGAAAAGTTTAACCCTGAGGATGACTCCTTACTTCATCTGGACAAACCTCGGGACAACCACCAGAGAGCACCACGCATGCGTGAATGGGAGGAGAGATAATTAGCATACGAAGCAAGGCTGATGTCGTAAATATTAATGAATACTAATGAATATGTAACCTGTAATCGGGATGTAACGGGACTGGAAGCCAGATTTGGGCGCCTGCCCCTGGTTTCCCAGTGCTGAATAAAGCACCTTCATATAATCACGTTGTGGTTATGTGTCTGCTACGCTAACACCCTGAACAGAATCAATGTACTGGATTATCCCATATCTAGGTATTAAGTGTTCTAATAGCATTTTTACCACTGTTCCATGCCCCAACCGCCGGAGAACAAGCGACCTGAGACGGCAAGGGGGCCCCTGAATCACCCCTCTTTGTTCCCTCCTCTAAACTCTTTACATTCCTGATGTTATCACCAACCATGGGGCTTGTCGACCCCCATGGCCACACTCCCACATCTCCCCCTTCTTTAACATAAAAAGCATGATTAACACAAATTAAGGAAGCACGATTAACACAAACTAAAACACAGAGAAAAACTAGCAGGCATACTAATTCTTTAACAAATTTTGTAACCACATCCCTGGGAGAGGCAGGCACTGAGTGCTGCCCAGCCGGGGGGGGCTCTGGCTGTCCCTCCAACTCCTGGAGTCCTTGTTTGTGGGTCCTGCATGTGGGAATAGAAATGTTGTTTTTGCAGAGTTACATTGTTTAGAAGG
>JAACYQ010013356.1:0-11506 GCA_011075105.1 Heteronetta atricapilla
ACTACGAGCCTTCAGCACAAGAGACCACCAGAGACTGATACGCATGCGTCCGGAGAGGGTTTGGATTCCGGGAACTAATTATAATAACCCTGCCTTTTCTAGGAATAGTGATAAATATGTATTAGTCTAGGAGCATAAAAATCAGCTTCCTGATGTAACAGGTGTGCATCTTGGTGGAGCAGAGACTCCCGGCGCACCCAGCGCTGTTTGCTTGCCTCTATTCGCTTAATAAATTACAAACTTTAATTTTAATCCTATTTGGGACTCAAGCATTTATCACACCCTACAATAGGCACAAAGGCATCCCCTTGCTGGTGGCAGCTCTGAGTTCACACCAGACAGCCAGGTGCAGCTGTGCTACCCAAAATTGGCAGAAATGCTGCTAGTTGGGAACTTTTTTTGCCATGGATAATAATTTAGGTCCTGTTATTAGGGAACTGCAACCGGGGAATGCCTCTGCCCCTGTGGCACAACCCAAAATATTTCATTAAAAAGTCATCAAAACTATTTTTGCTACCAGCTTTTTGAAAACTGGATTGTTTTCTTTAGTTTTGAGGGGAGGAGGAGGAACAAGGTAACTGCTCTCCCCGACTCACCCTGTCCCATCACATCTTCTTTCTGAAGGAAAGAGAAGGCTAAAACAATTAAAATAAGACTTCCTCATTTTTCAAATTGTTTCCCTTTTTAATCACAAATACACGTGGCAAAGGTTGTTGTTGGTTTTTTGTTTGTTTTTCTGGGGGAAAAAGGAGAAGAGTGTTCAATTTCCTATCAAAGTCATGGTGCTACCTGAGAACTGAATAAAGAGAATTGATCAAAAAATTAACCAAAAATATACTTTGACCTTGACAAAACAACCACCACCACTAAGGTGGCTAAAGAAGTTCTACTTCTGGGGAAAATAGTTAGATTTTTATAGGACATTGTGGAACATCTTTGCTTCAAATGCAACATTATTCTTACTGTTGGAATTTAAGTCTCCTGGCTTAGAAATTAAAAATAAAATATATTTTGATATGCATATACATATTAGAATTTCAAATTTTCTCTCCTTCCCTTGTCACATGTTTTTTTTTTTAGAAACTTTTGCTTTTAGTACAAACTTTTTCGCTCCTACTCTATGAACCCTACTCTGGGTGAAGCTGGAGAAGAAGGGGGACTCTGCACCCCACCAGCACTGGCCACCTGTTGGAACCATGGGAGGCCCAAGGGACATGAGCGAGGGGACACCAGCGCTGGTTCTGCCACTTCTTAACCTTAACAGACACCCCAGAGCTGGGATCTCCCTTCAGGCCAGCCAAGTCCAGGTGAAAACCCCTTGTACATGGTGATGCAGGGTAAAAATCAGACGCCACTAAATCAAAATTTCATGCACTGTCAAAGGTATGTGCAAGCTCTTTAAATCCTTACCCTATAGCAAAAGACTTGAGATACTTCCCCACCACTGCTAACATCTTTATTCAGTTCTCTGATCAGAGCTCCGCTGTCCCTGACACATTCCATACGTGTCAGTAAAGGTAACCCCTTCCCAAGAAAAAAGTTTACACCCTGACTGCACCCGGGAAGGATTGCTTGAGCTTTGGCCCACAAAGTTTGCTCAAGGACATTGAGGAAGCTGGAAAAAAGGGCTGAGGGTGAAAGTTGACCCCCTTCTTCCCCAGGAGCATCCTTGATGCCACAGCCTTGTGCTGCAGCACGGAGATGCAAGAGGGCAGGGACCAAAATTCCACCTGCCTTGCAATTTTGGTCTGTGGTGTGGGTTTAAACCTCTATCTCTACGGTCCACGGGAAAAGACTGTGTTTTATTTTCCTCTTTTTTCATTTTTCTTTTGTCCCCTCACTTCATGCCCGAAGGAGCCCCATCACTAACATGCACACGTGCCTGTGCTTAAAGGAGTGCCAGTTACTTCAGCCCTCTCCTCCCCCCAAATTTCAAAGAGAACACACAGCTCATGAAAATTTCATGCCATATGTAACAAAGTAAAATGAATATTAAATTGGGGCTTTTATGTGAAACCAAATAACAAAACCAGTTACACACAGGAAAAAAAAATAAGCCCCTCTAATATTTGATAAAAACTGGTACTGAAGCAGTTCAGCTATTGGCAACAAGTGGCTCCTAATAAACACTCAGATAATTCTGTAGGAAAAGCACTAATTAGAAAAGCAATAATAATTGGTGTAATTTCTCTAAATTATCCTCCTCACAGAGAAGTGTGTTTGGATGGGGAAACACAGCTGCTCCTGCTGCATCCAAGCACTCGCAGCCAGGGCTGCTCTGCTTTTCTCTGCTGCCCTCTCCAGGTCCAGCAAGGGGGGGAGAGCTGTCACCTGTCCCGTCCCAGGGACAGGCAGAGGACAGTCCCACACCCTGGTGTCCCCCGCTAGCATCGCCTGCCTGCTGGTGGCTCCAGAAATCACAACCTGGGGCTCCAGAGCTGGGTTTGGGGAGGCTGAGGAGGTGCAGGGAGGGTCGGCAAAAGAAACAAAAGATCCAGCTGCTTATTTATCTGCCCAAATAGGAGCAGAGCTTGGCAGTTGGGACATGATAGGCTGCAGTTGCTTTGGTGTCATTAAAGTGTTGTAGGGCTCCATGCTGAAACACCACCTGGGCTCAAAGCAAGAGCCAGGCAGCAAGGGGACCCACAGACACCTCCAGGCAGTGGGGGCCCTTCCTCAGCAGCACTTGGTTAGGTGCTCATAGGAAGAAGAAGACACTGAAGACATCATTTTTCATGGTTCAGAGTACAGCCAGGCTTTAATTAAGGGTCCTCAGGTGCCATCCTGCTACTTGCAGAGTACTGAAATGAGTGCAATAACACTCTTGCAGAGTGTTTTGGGTTATTGGTGAATTTGTTTACACTAACTTGCATAGTAGAGAACAGAACAGCAAAACATTAATTGGCCAGCCAGTGAGGCTGTACCAGGATGATAACCAGCAATTTCAGAGCATTAAGTTACCTCCCCATGCAGTCAAAGGGGCTAGAAGACAAGCTCAGAGCAAGCAGAGGAGGCCAGCATACAACCAGGCTTTAACACAACTGCATCAGCTTTACCCAGCTATGATGCTGAGTTCGTCCTTCTCCCCAAAAGCCAAACCAGCTGCAGACCAAGAAGCCCTGCAATTTATTACTGACCCACACACATGCATAAATCAGCACTGTCCTTGCACAGGCAGTTTGGAGACAACCCCACCAGTATCCATCCCACCATGCCTCTGCTCAGCTCTCACCTGCTTTAATAGCACAGAATAATGTAACCCAACAATACTTAAGCTGTAACCAATGAGACACAGCCATTACCAGGTAAAACAGAAGTATTCACCTCTCCAAGAGGTCTGTGACCTTCTCCTGGGGGCTGTGCCTTTCTAAGTGCTGGCTGGGTGTTGGTAAGCTCAGGGCACCTCATCCCCAGGTAGCAGCGGTGCAGCTGCCAGGCAGGGTTTTCCCAAACCAGCCCAATGCCAGCTTATTGCTCCCTGCTCCCAGATTGTGGACACACAAGGGTAACACTGAAACACTTGGCAAACCTGGTCCCATGTACTGGGTCTTGCTGGGATGTTAACTTGCCCTGCAGCAGCCCATACAGTGCTATGCTCTGCACTTGTAGCTAGAACAGCAGTGGTATCACACCTGTGTTGTGTCTGCTGCTGAGCAGTGCTGGCACAGCATCAGGACTCTCTCTAACACTCCCAGAGTCAGCAGGATGGGGGTGGGCAAAAAGTGAGAAACATCACCAGGGCAGCTGACCTAAACCAACCAAAGGGATATTCCATACCATATGATGTCACACTCAGCAATAAAAGATGGAAAAAGGAAGAAGAGGGGAGGGGTGGGCTCTTGTGAAAATGTCTGTCCTCCTGAACAACAGCTACGTGCGTTGAGGCCCTGCTTCAAGGACGTGGTCAAGCATCGCTCATTTGTGGGAAGTAGAGAGTAATCTCTTTCCTTTGCACTTCCACACAGCCTTTACTTGTTTTGTTTTTTCCCTTTCCCTTTTCCCTTTAGTTAAATTGTTTAATTAATAATAATATTTCCTTAATATTTTTTTCCCTTTAATTAAATTATCCTTATCTCAACCCATGAGTTGTTTTTTCCTTTACTTCTTCCCCTCCTCTTCTAAGGAGGGGTAGTGAGAGAGCGGTTGTGGTGGAGTTCAGATGCCTAGCATGGTAAAAACACCACACCCCACATGATGTGATACCTTACTTCATGTCCAGCAGCTCCCACAGCAATAGGGGAGAGAGCTTTTTAAAATTTCATCTTGATAGAATCATTAGAGGAAATTATTTCAGGGAAAAAAAAGTCAGACACTCTGCCCACAATATTCCCTGTGGAGCTATGTTTAAATGAGAAGGGGCATGATTTAATTACAAGTGCGCAACTCAGGCCTTGAAGTACTGTGAAGATAGTGTAGGCCCAGGGCTGATAACCTTGAGTGATGTTATAGCTAAAATATGCGGAACTATGTTCGGGAGGAGCAACGGTACCGTTGTACCAATTATATTAGTGCTAGAGATGTGTGCATAGAAGTTAGACCAATTATAAGTTATTGTCTGCGCATGCTGTAATGGTAGCATATATATACCTTGTAGAACACTCATTAAAAGGAGAACGATTATACTCGCATCGAGGTTGCGTCGTTACTCTGGGTCACTCCCATTCCGACATCTGGTAGCAGGGGATGGTTACTCGCCAGATAGTCCAACTCGACTGAGTTCTCCGAGACTGCGGTAAGCAGCAAGAGGGGGGGAATGGGAAACAAGATGTCTGGGAGGAGTGCTGCCTGTGTGCAAACTGGGGGCAGACATGGACCTCCCCTCCCAGTGGAAGGCACAGCTTTGGAGGTGGAAGCTGCAGCAACGTTGCTCGCTGGAATACCATCTAAGAGAGGTATCGAGACAACGGGAAAGAAACTGATCAAATTGATCAAGTTAGGACAGCGATGGGGACACTTTAGAGAGATGACCCTGCTGTTCTCTGTTACGGAATGGTAAGAATTTGGGAATACCATGTGGGAAAAGACTATAACGGGAGATTCAAAAGATGAAAAGGAAGTGAAAACTGTCCGCGAGTTGTGGCGTACAGTAATAGAGACGTTAAAAACCATGAAAGCAGAAAAGGAAGTAGCCTGTGCTGCTGCTCAAATGTTAATCCCGGGGACAGGCCCTAAAAAATCTGGGGATTCGGAAAGAAAACCCGGGACTCTTGCGCGTATTTTTGGGCTCTCTGCGGTTAAAGGAATGACCGGGGTTCCATGCTCGGCGGTCTCCGAACTCCTATCGCGCGCTGACCGTGATGGGCCGGGTAACGGGCCGCCCCCACACTACGCAGGAGTCCCGCCGGACCCACCATAGACTGTAATGAAAGCGGAAGTTGACGGGGCCAGGCCAGAGCAGAGATCTGAGCCACTTGCGGAAGTAACACCCCAGGACACCCAGGGGGGATGTCCTGCACCGCCCGCAGGCGAGGGAGGCGAGGCGCGCCAACCCCCGCCCTCGGCTCCGCCTCTTCACCCGCCCCTGCCGCTCTCTGCTGACTCCTCTGCTCCGGCAACTTCACCTCGCTGCGACTGTGTAGAACCACCCCTAGAAAATTCGGAAAACTTGTTAGAAATTGTCCAGCAGCGCCTTGCGGATCTGGACCTGCGGTTAAAAGACAAGGTATCAGTAGCGGATCGTTCCCCGTTGAGCGGAGAGGAGCCCACCCCATCATTTCCCCCTGCTGCCCCACCGGCGCCAGTTAGACCCATGCGATGGAGTGGGATCATAAAGCATGCTATGCTGGAAGGACAATGGAGTGCAGCCGCTAGCATTGCTTGTCCTGTGATACACGAGAACGGTGCGGCAAAGTGGGAGCCGCATGTCTGGAAAATTTTGCAACAAGTGCGAACCAGAAGAAAAAAAAGAAAAGAAAAAGGGGGGGGGGAGACACCTAGGAAACACCACAGAACAGATTGGGAAAGGCACTTTACGTAATGAATCACCTAGCATTACCCTTTCCTCACAAAGAGGTACCACCCATAGGAAAACATTACAAAAGTATGAATTCTGCACTGTCACGGGTGCCACAATCAGAGCAGGTCTTAGTGATGGTAAAAAATTTAAATACAGGTCTTTGGGAGGGACCCCAGCCTCTAATAACTTGGGGTCGAGAGTATGCTTGTGTCTTTACAGGTCACGGATCAAGATGGGTACCAGCAAGGGGGTAAGGCCATGGTTGCCCTCCTCCTCACAATCACCGCTGTCATCGGTTATTGCCAGACCTGGGTCTCCATCCAACCATGCTGCAACATCTGGGTCACCCTCGCCAACATGACAGGACAAGAAGCGATGTGCCTGTCCCTGGCTAGTGTTAACGACCCATTTACGACATGTCTAGTGGGGCTCCCAGCAGATAACAAAAACTGGACTGTTTACTTGCCACAAGCACCCCTAGAGCCACAGGAATTAGATATCCTGGGAAGTGTAACAGCCACACCATGTGTAAGGTTCAATTACATGGGCAAAAACCAAACCATGAAACAAATTGTCAATGTTACACTCGCTCCTTATCCCAATGCATTTCTTTGGTGTAATTATACAAAACTAGAATAGCATCATTTCTTGCACCAGGAGCCGCTCTGCTTGGCTGTGGGATCGACTGTGGAATGGACGCCCTTAGGTGCACCCCGAGCATTTTCCTCGGAGGGGTCTCCACTCTCAGCCGCTCACCATGGGAGTAGACAAGGACATCCTGAAGCCGCAGACAAATTATTTTAAGTGATATTTTCTTGTGGTATGAATGAAAAGTGGAAGAGGCCTCTTTGCGTGATTGTGTGATTGTGCTGTGTGAGTGAGGAGCAGCATCGCTGCGAAGCACTATTCTATCTTTACCCTGTTACCTGTAGTGCCTTTCTTATTACAATGTTTGCAGTGTTAAAGGTAGTAGACCAGGCCTGGGTTGCTCAAAAACAAAAAGGGGGAATTGTGGAGCTATGTTTAAATGAGAAGGGGCATGATTTAATTACAAGTGCGCAACTCAGGCCTTGAAGTACTGTGAAGATAGTGTAGGCCCAGGGCTGATAACCTTGAGTGATGTTATAGCTAAAATATGCGGAACTATGTTCGGGAGGAGCAACGGTACCGTTGTACCAATTATATTAGTGCTAGAGATGTGTGCATAGAAGTTAAACCAATTATAAGTTATTGTCTGCGCATGCTGTAATGGTAACATATATATACCTTGTAGAACACTCATTAAAAGGAGAACGATTATACTCGCATCGAGGTTGCATCGTTACTCTGGGTCACTCCCATTCCGACAATTCCCCTTCAAACAGAAAGAAAATTCAGAAACCCAAAGGAGAGCTTTGGAGGGTCAAACCCCTTCTGAGCTTGGTCATATCCTGTTACTCATGCTGCATCGCAGCCCCAGCAAGCGGACAGTCACGCTCTGAGTTTCCCTGTGTAATTACATTTAAATCCTCATTGCTTCCATGCATGCTTCAGTGTTATTTATATTGGTTTAACAATGTGTTAAAGAAATACTGTACTTTGGGAAGTGCTACTTTGCTTCAGAACAATTACAGTTTCTCCAGCTTTCAGCAGTGCTAACCACAAGCAAGAGGACCACAGCACAATGGTGTACAGATGGCTGGAAGCAGTCATTTGGGCTCCTGGAGGTGCAGGGATGGCTTTTAGCAGTGTTAATTTGCCCTGCAGAAATGCTTTGTGGTTTTGTGTATTTAAAAAAGATATTTTTTGAGGGCATTCAGAAGACTTTTTTTTTTTTAAATGAACTGCTTTCTGCAAGAAAGTAAATTAAATGCGACCTGACCATGCTTGAGAGGGACTTCCTACTTGGTAAGATTTACTGAATGGAAGCCTAGTCTTGCAAATACTTTCAAAGTTTTGGTGCTGTGAAGCACATCCCATGAGACAACCTCACCTTCCTCATTGCAGGCACTGTGTCCAGGCGTGTGTGTTGGGACACATACCACAGTGACCATAAAATTGGCCAAGACGGGGAGACATGGCCCTGACCCTATGGTCATTCCCAGCTGTCCCAAGAGGTCTACCCAAAGAGGTTCTTTGCAGGCAAGGACAATGATAGAAATACCAACACCAGGGAAGAGATGGGATTTTGGTCACTACCCGTCAAAAGAGGATTTCAGCTAAAACCACCATGCCTGTTACATCCCACTGTTGCATGCCCATCACTTCAGCCTGAATTAACTGATTTTATCTTTTATTTTATTTTTAAACAGTCTTCAGTTGGGCAGCTGAATTGTTTTTTTATTTTTATCTTTCCAGTTTGCTGCACCTCTTTGGTGAGCCCCAGCACAAGGTAGGAATGTGAAAAGGGACCAGAATGCATATAGGCAAGCAGAGGCCAGCCCGTGACAAGAAGGTGGATGGACTCAAGGGTCCAGGGACATCAGGGGGATCACAGGGTCAGGATGCTTTTGTGTTCCACCTAATTAGCCCACCCAGATCCACCTGAACAGCATGCTGGCTCTTTCATGTGCCCATTCACCCTTTACTCCTTTCTAAAGTGGCCTCTTGTGTCTTGTGAGATGTGTTAATTTGATTCGTGTCAGTATGGAACAATGCTAGGGCCGCATGATGAAATATAACCTTCTAAGAAAAACAGAGTAATTAGTGTACATAGTTCTTGTATCATGCAAAGGAAGGGTCCAGCAATTTGTGTAAATAGAGGGTTTGAAGGGCGAACATTGAGACTCAAGTCTGGAAGATAAGAGGACAAATGGAGTTTTTAGGAAACTGCTGACTTTTGCACGGGACGCTGCCCAAGCCTCTGATATCCGGCAAAGAGATCCACCAAATAAGGAGAAAGGGGGAGTTGAAGGACAACCAAAGGACAAAGCCTGGGAGGAAGACTACGAGCCTTCAGCACAAGAGACCCCCCAGAGAGATCACCAGAGAGTGATATGCATGCGTCCGGGAGAGGGTTTGGATTCCGGGAACTAATTATAATAACCCTGCCTTTTCTAGGAATAGTAATGAATATGTATTAGTCTAGGAACATAGAAATCAGCCTCCTGATGTAACAGGTGTGCATCTTGGTGGAGCAGAGACTCCCGGCACACCCAGCACTGTTTCCTTGCCTCTATTCGCTTAATAAATTACAAAATTTAATTAGAATCCTATTTGGGACTCAAGCATTTATCACAATTGGGGGCTCGTCCGGGATGGTCTTGGTTCCTGAATTCTGACGTGATCTAGGAGGGGCACCCCACCATTTGGTGGCTCCTAATTGAGTCAGGTTGGGACTAACACCATCCTGAACCTGAATAAAGGCAAGCAAAGAATTTGATTTTTTTATGAGCTCCCTTGCCGGCTGCAGCATTGCATTTCACCTGTAATTCTGTGCGCGAAGATCTGAACGAAGATGACGGAGTCGTGAGTATTTAAGGCGTATACTGTTCGGTTGGGTGGGATTCGGTTGCCTGTGTGTGTAAGAGTGTGACTGAGACGGAACTTAGTTCCGAAGCGAGTGCGGAGGTCTTCTAACCGCGGTTCCAATCTCCCGCGAGGGACTTGGCCGGTGAAGGACTGAAGTGATTCCTATAGGATTCGTGGGTGGGTGATAGGTCCTAAACCCCCTGCAAGACACTCTAACTAGGTAACCAAGGGCTGTAGGAATTGCCACAGTAAAATTCCTAGATGGGTCAGACAAAATCGAAGACCCGGGACCAGAGAAAAGGGAGCAAATTACCAGACATACCACCAGAATGTCCATTAGGAATAATGACATAAAATTGGAACGATAGGGGCCCCAGAGAAGGAAAAAGTAAATTAAAATTGCTCCAGTACTGTATGATAGAATGGCCAAATCAGGATATGCAATAATTAATAAGGACCTAGAACCTGTGGAATCAGGACCTTTGAGTCCATCATGGTCAGCTCAGCCTTGTGAGCTGTATGCTCTATGTAGGGCTCTGGAACTATTAAAGGGGAAAAGTGGGGTTATATTTACAGCATGTTGAACTGAATGAACTCCCCATGCCTGAATCACCACCAGAAAGCAGTGTTGTACAACAAAAACTGGAAGTTTCTCCAAAGATGTTGCCAATAAATCAATAATATACTTTAAAAAATAAAAAAATAAAAAGAACTCGTCTCTTGCCATGAAATACTGTTACTGTTAAACTTTATGTTCTAGTTTGGAGACAAAAATGAATATAGTTAAGGCATGAGCATGTGACTTTCTGTTTCTTTAAGGTGGTGAGCTTTAATTCTATTCATGCTGAGTCTCAGTGAGACATACTAGCACCCATGTGGACCCATTCATTTTAATGTTGTAAAATCATGGGTCAGATGATTCAAAGCCTTAATGTAAATGTACTCAAGTAGGGGAAAGGTGAATTGGTATCATTTATTTTAAAAAGTCATATGGTGGATTTGTTTGTTTGTTTTTTAAGTTTGTACTAATATAAAGATCACATGAGCATGCTTGTTGAAAAGTAAAAGTTATTTTTATGTAAGCGCATTTACTCTATTTTTGAACAAACAGAAGTATCAAATACTTGTTTAAATATTAAGTGGGTGTTTTGAGCCTGCAAATTTTAATATTGACTCTAAAACTGTGCTTTCATAAGTACCATTTAATATACCACTATATTTCTGATGTTTGCGTAATCATAAAAGGACCTCAAAACTGGAATACACAGACTGAAATATAAGCTGATAGCCTTGAATATGTCAGTGTGCTATATATTGGCCTTTGAGGACTGTCACGATAACCCTTTTACATTACAGAGCTAATGTTTTAGTCCTAAATTTTTGGGACCCCTTAGTACAGAAGAGAGCTTTATACAATTACTGATGTGAATT
This sequence comes from Heteronetta atricapilla, assembly GCA_011075105.1. NCBI lineage: Eukaryota > Metazoa > Chordata > Aves > Anseriformes > Anatidae > Heteronetta > Heteronetta atricapilla. Next base: position 10,838 of record JAACYQ010013356.1, read on the forward strand.
TCTCTCAAAATGTATATTTTTGTGTCCAGTTGTATTATTTAAGTGTTCCTTTGTATCAATTTATGTATGCTTCTGTTGTGGTTTAACCCGCCCAGGAGCTAAACACCACACAGCCGTTCCACACTCCCCCTTCGCTCTGGGATGGGGGAGAGAAACGAGAAAAACTGAGGCCTGTGGGTTGAGATAGAGACTTTTTATTAGGACAGAAAATAAAATAATAATAATAATAATAATAGTGTGTACGAAGCAAGTGATGCACAATGCAATTGCTCACCACCCGCTGACCGATGCCCAGCCTGTTCCCAAGCAGCCGCCCCCCCCACCCCGGCTAGCGAACCCTATACATTATTCAGCATGACCTCAGATGGTATGGAATACCTCTTTGGCCAGTTTGGGTCAGCTGTCCTGGGTCTGTCCCCTCCCAGCTCCTGCTACACCCCCAGCCTGCCCGCTGGCAGGACAGAGCGAGGAGCTGAAAAGTCCTTGGCTTGGTGTAAGCACTGCTCTGCAGCAATTAAAACATCAGCGTGTTATCAGCACTCTTCTCATCCTAATCCAAAACATAGCACCCTACCAGCTACTGGGAGGAAAATTAACTCTATCCTAACTAAAACCAGGACAGCTTCTAAAACAAAGAAGGGGGAGCAGTGGTGTGACCCCTAGGAAAAG
>MU013066.1:2387-13346 GCA_011075105.1 Heteronetta atricapilla
TTAGGCACTAACTCTTGAAGACATGCAAAAAAATAATAATAAAAATAATAAAAAGTATTAATAAAAAGAACTACCTTTAGAGTTATCATTCTAAAGCAAACTACTACTTCATCATTTGAACAGTATCTTCCACTGTACATTAGAAACTTTTAACATAAAGAAACTAACAAAAATAATGTTTATGTCATTTTGATGGAAGAGAATATATAGGCTGCTGCAATAAAGTAATTTAGCTATGTCTTCTGAATAAGTTTTTTTGTTCATTCAAAAGGAAAAAAAAAAAGATAGTAGACTGTCTCAAGGAAGAGAGTTATCAATCTTTGCTTATCTTTAGGGTAGAATAGATATCCCCAAACATAGTGAATTTTCTTTCCTGAAGCTCACTTAATTCCTGTCACCTGGCTTATTCCACCAACTGCCCAAGGATTCTTTTCCCTATGCTAGAATCAAAGGAACAGCCTTCTGCCTTCAATATTTCCCCTTTGTTGATGGTACTTCCTCTGAACTGTTTTCTGTTAGTTTAAGGCCACTCTGCAGACCAGAAAACCCAGTCAATAATATTCTTGCATAACCTACTTACTGATTGTTCATGATTGTAAATTAGTATGGTAGGATATGGGATGTTTCAGGTGAGTGAACACTGCATAAAATAAAATGAATTTGAAATGTCTGAGGCAACAGAAATAAAGATGAGTCAGATTCATTCCATTATGAAGCAAATGTATCTTACTGGTAGAATCACTAAGAAAAACTGTGGAGCTAAAGATTACCTTATAATGTTCTATTGGTCCTGACCTGTTAAGTCAAGTTTACAGTTAGAGCATATGGCACAGATAACCACCACTTGCAGTATTTACCATAGTTGATTCCTTTGATAGGAAACTACTAGTCAAATAAGATCAGAGAGAGCTTTCCTGGACATCCTGCATTTGGACCAACAGGCCACTGTCACCTGGAACAGTGATAGTAAGCTACTGTGCCGTTTAGTAGATACCAGAGACTAAAGATTTTATTGTTAGTGAAGGTGCCATAGCCGGCCCCTTTCTTGCATGAACATCTTTGTGGACTATTAGGTGTACTGTAGTTTCTTTGACTTGGAAGTTCTTCAGACACAAAGCAATCCTTTGTGTGTGAAAAAGACAGTAAAAGTCTAATAAATCTTTATTTATATTGTTTCTTTCTTCTTGCTAAGATCTATCTTAATTTATTGATTCTTGCTGTTCTTATTCAAACTTATACCAACACTCTAGATCTCCTCCTCTAAGGGAAGAATCTCTTCAGTTTCCTTGTTGACCCTGTAATCTTGACCTTCTTCCCCACCCTTTTTCCATTCTTGAGAGAACAACACTAATGTTCACTTTGATTGCAGTTGCTTTACACTGTACATCTGGAATATAATCTTGAGTTATTATAGCCCCAACCCTTCCTAATACCAGCATTTGGCCAAACTAGCAACAGCAACAGCTGGTCTGCCAAATGCTCAAGCATCAATTGCTCAGACCATTTGTAGTTCGATGCTTCAGCCCACATGTGAAGTCGGTCTTGCACTGCAGCAAATCCATAATTCAGGGATGTTTGCCTGTATTAAAGTCCTCAGATCTTCTCTGTTAGCAGCTCCATGAAGCTTCTGACCTTTCTCTGAGGTGTCATTAACAGCTGTCCCATGCCTTATACACACATCCAGAATAAGATCAATACCATAAGGAGATTTTAAAAAGGCTACTAGAAATCAACCAATACTTAGCCCATCAGCTATACTGTAAAACTGCCTGCCCTGCCTTTGCTCAGAACCCCATAGGCAGTTGCAGCTAGCAGTTTAGTTCATTCTGGTCTCATCTTACAGGAGAAATACGTGGTACAGATGTACCTGCCTCTGGCCTCTACCATGGAACTGTTCTTTTTGAATGCCACCACTATTCATAGTATATAAGTAGGAGATAAGCTATTCCATTCTTGATTAAAAAGAATACTGACTTGCACATCAGAGCACCTTTCTTCATAATTTATTGTCTTCCACTGAATTTTCTAGTTAGTCAAAATTGTACAATATGGATCAATTCAGATGGCATTGGTCCTGAGTCTTAAAACTGAGGCTTACAGAGATTTTTCTCTCTCTTTGAATGTCCCATGACCTTGTCTGCCATTTTTAATGCAGCTAAACATTGTCCAGATGGTTTTAGTGATAATGATCTTCCCAATGATACCGCATAATGACCTGCTATTTGCAATATGTGAGAAACATGCTGGCCATCTCATCTGATCAAATTACTAAATTAGCTCCCTAAGCATCACATTTTCACATACCTAAATAATCTTCATAAATGCAATCATGAAATAAATTAACTTTGAGGGTAAAATTATAGAATAATGTCAGAGAAGGGGGGATGAAAAATCATTTTCTTGGCAAAAAGTGCTAAAAAAAAGAGTCATTTAATAATTTCAAAAATATTTGACTGTTTATGATCTGACAGGCATGTTTTTTTTAGTTCATTTGGTCAGAGAAACCTTACAATGGAGTCTTTATTTTTTTCCTTCTCCTCTTTATTTGTACACAATACACATTATTTACACAACTGAATTCTTTTCTTCTGAACATTAACATGTAAATAAAAATAACTCTTTACTCCCAGAGAAGTTTTGCAGCACCATAGTTGCAGTTCAGACTGAATTATAAGAACTAATTTGTTTTAAATGATACCCCATATTCCAAACTAAAATAATCTTGGTGATGGCAAATTAGAGTTTCTATTGTTCAAAGCACTATTTATTTAAAATAACTGCTCAAACTAAATCACCATAATTCAAATAGATAAATAAATAGATATCTAAATTGGTTAAACTTTCTGGTTATTAAAAATTGAAACCACAAGTTGGAATTTTATTTTTCGCCTAAAATGATTCTATTTATCTTTTTCCAAAAAGCAGGAAATTAGGAATTGGTTTAAAGCTTTACTCCTAAGATAGGACATGGTTGTGGACTTCGGGAAAAAATAACAGAAAGAAAAATAATTGAAAAATCTAGAGAAAATATCTTGGAAAGCAAGGAACGAACACCTTATTAAATCTATTTCCACTTTCTCTCTTTCTCCCACCCCCACCTCCCAATATATTTTATGAGAAATACCAGTACTGATTAAATTTTTGCTGTTATTGCATACTAGCATTATATTCTCTCCTTCATCCCCTTAAGTTTTTCTCTACTTATGGGCATCTGCTTAATTCTATTAGGAGGCTATTGCCTATGACTAAGGCATCTGGATGCTGATGAGTATTTATTTCACAAGAAAGCATCAAGCAGCCCTTGCCATTCAAGATAATACTCAAAAACATATTTTCAGGATTATTAGGGTGAAGTAATAAGGTGGAGCAATTGGAGGACATGTGAGGAAAAAAAATAAAAAATAACAGAAGTAGCAGGTAAAACAGCAACAGCAAACAACAATAACAACAACAACAACAAAATACATTCTTTCTGTTTTGGTATATCCAAGTGTAATAAAATCTAAAGTTTAGGATAGACAAACTTGTAGAAGAGAGGCAGTTTTGCTTTCAAAGTTTATGTAAGGGATCTTTAGCAAACAAAATATATAATTTGAAGGGTTTCCTTTTATATATCTACCATATACTCATAAGAAGCTTCTTTAAGTCTGCTTGTCTGTGTTATTGAATAACCATAGAGGTAGTGAACCACCACATAGGTTTGATTGCATCAGGTATCAACATAAGCATATGAAAATTAAGTCTGTTTAAGTTAACACTTCCCACCTTCCCCATAAATCATGTTGGGTTTTGAAGAAACTACTTTTAATATTCAGCAAGTATTTATTTTTTTAAACTATTGTGTTGTCAGCTATGAGTTGAATACACATACACACAAAAGCTACAGCTATAGAGTGTTTCTAAAGCAAGTGAAAATGTTTAAATGTTTGTGTGGAACTAGAATGACTTTCTATCTGGGAAATTTCTGTGGTCATTTAATAGTAAACACACACATATATATATATGGTGTTGATGCAGAGGTAGTGCTTATCTGATATTCTGTTCTTCCACCTTGACAGTTACAAATTGGCACCTTTTCCCAGAGTCACCCCAAGCACTCCAAATATAAGTGAATCAATGTACAGTATTTTTTACTTGTGAATAAAAGGTCTCACACATGTTATATCTATCAGAACACCTATCACATAAGAAAACATGCTTCTCTCCTGAAAACATATATATGTGGGAAAAGACTGGCTTCTGTTCCTACACAAACTGCTATGAACACCAGAGGAGCATTTCTGGACTAAGAATAAAATCTGCTCTCTCATATAGTCTTGCAACGTAGGTGGCAGATGAGGAAGGGACAGAAATAGCCATGTTCTGTCATGTTTAATTACCACCAAAAAGCTGGTGCCCAAGTGCCCTCAGCTTCAATTCAAATGTTTTCTTTATTGGAACAGTGACCCAGAAGCTGGGATTTGACTGAGACAAAGGGTAGAAAGTCAGAGAATGCACACAATGTTCTGAATTCCTGCAACATACAAGGTTATAGAAACCCTTGTTTTCTATAACCCTGCTATAGAAAAAAACTTTTACCAATTGCAGACTCTGCCGAATGGAAAATCAATAAAATTATTCTATCTATCTGCATTCCTACAGAACTTTATTCCTAAGCAGAGGTCACCACTGTGGGAGTGGTGAACAGAGAATAAACTGTTATAAACTAAATAGGTTTCAGGGGAACCAAAGTAATGACATGCCAAAAGGGTATTGACTACACTACCCTTCTGCTGACTCTGTCTTTAATGATTGGAAGCAACAGTTAATTATGCTTTCAGAATATTGCTTTTTACTATGTAAGGTTTTCAATGAATTTATGCATAGGAAAGGTCAAAGCATTTTCTCAAAAGACAGGCCTGAAAAAGGTCATGGTCCGGTAAAAAAAATCTTGCTGCAGTGAAAGATGCTTCCAGGATGAAAGCAAAGCAAAATTTTCTTTTCAATATATTAAAAACACACTCCCAAAAGAAATATCTTCCTTTTTGTCTGAATATGGGTGCATTCCTACTAATAGTGTTGTAGTGTGTTCATTCTGCATACTGTATTAACAGCTAGAGCCAATGACAAGTGTTCAGAAACACAGGAACACAATTTAACAATCCATGTTTTTGTATTATGTTTTTGTGCCTGGAAACGTAAATGGATTTGTAGGCTCATATTGAATTCACCCCCTCCCCCACTACCCTACCCCTTTTATTTTTTTATCTGCAAAAGACAATGATTATGCAATAAAGGAAGTAGAAAGGCATTACATAAACTGAGTCATGCTCTCGCAGAAGGTCATCTTAGAAATTCCCACACTTATAAGGAACCTTCTACAGAAATTTACTTGCCTAACAGACACTGAATCTCCAAAACATCACTTCATTTCTCATGAATGTTCATATCCACATTTTCCAGTGTTATTAATGCACATTCGGTGAGCTTTGTTTGGGTTTTAAAACAGCCCACTGCAAATATCCCAGTGATTCTCAGCAGCTGAAATTACTTGAAAGTAAATTCACAGATGCTTATATTCTTATTCAAAATGAAGTACGTACAGATTATGCAGGATGCCCAGACAGCCACGCAGAGGTACAGAATCTCCTGGCCTGACTGAGATTTTCATATGTGATTTGTATATACTGAGTTTCAATTTTGAAGGGCCATGTAAAGTTGTGCTGTCACTAGCTGAAGTCCTGAAACATCCTGCATCCCAAACGAGCTGATGACCCTGAATATATAAATATCTGAGGAAAGGGTGTCGAGATGATGGAGCTGATCTCTTTTCAGTTGTGTCCCGTGACAGGATGGGAGGCAATGGGTACAAACTGAAGCACAGGAGGTTCTGGCTCAATATGAGGGGGCTTTTCTTCACTGTGAGAGTGACAGATCACTGGGACAGGTTGCCAGAGAGGCTGTGGAATCTCCTTCTCAGAAGATATTCAAAACCCACTGGGATGCCATCCTGTGAAATATGCTCTAGGTGATGCTGCTCAGCAGGGGGATTGGACTAGATGATCTTCAGAGGCTCCTTCCAATCTCATCCACTCTATGATTCTGAAGGAAAGTAGCAGGCACAGTCTGCCGATTTTCAGCTAAAGTGCTTCAGAAGTACAGTCAGAAATAATCTGGCTACAGACAAGTATTAAATAAAGATTAGGGAGAGAAGAAGCAATGTAGATAATTCATACAAATATGCATATTGTAGAAGAGGTTCTTTTTCCTTCTTTTTCTTGTATTCATTTCTTCTTTTATTCTTTTTCCTCTCTTTTTTTTCTCTTTTCTTCTCTTTCCTTCTCTTTCCTTCTCTTTCCTTCTCTTCTCTCTTTCCTTTTCTTTTCTTTCCTTCCCTTAACCCTCTCCTTTCCTCTCCTACACTTCCATACACTCCCCTCCCCTACACTCCCCCATACCCTTACACACCCCTCCCTCCCCCTCCCCTCCCTTCCCCTCCCCTCCCCTCGCCTACACTTCCCTCCCCTCCCCTGCACTACAATCCCCTACATTCCCCTCTGCTACACTCCCCTACTCTACCTTCCCCTACACTCCCCAGCCCTACACTCCCTTCTCCTCCCTTCCCCTCCCCTCTCCTTCTTTACACTCTCATCCCCTCCTCCACCCTCCCCTTCTGCCTGCTCTCCTCTCCTCTCCTCTCTTGTCCTTTCCTTCCCTTTCTTTCACAAATTTAAATACAGAAGACGGAGCAGTGTAACATCACATCACCTCAGTTGTTTTAGTAGCTTATATCACTGGCTGATTCATGGGAATCATAATCAGTAATCATAAGCATTCCAGTTGCTGAGTTGCTCTTCAATCAACAATCACAGATTAGAAATATGCCTTTGGTGTGTTGCATGCACGTGGGGCAATTTGGAAGGAGAGTGGACTCTTATCTTCATCAATTAAACATGCAGAAGAGCTAAAATTGTCATTTTGCACTGTAAAGGACATCAAACAGGGGATACTGATATTGACAAATGAAATAGATTGGCTGACGCAGAAGCCAAAGGGGCAGCAGCACAGGCATCTGAGAGTCAAATTTTGGCACGAGTACTGGAAACACAAAACCAGGCATTAACCAGGCCTTAGAAAATGAAGTAGAAGATTCTGAGATCGATAAGCAATTGAAAATGTAAACAGAAAGTGTTACCTCCAGGTTTAACACAAATAACTGATGGAAGAATGGTGATACTGTATGATATTGGATGGTAATTGGAGAACATAAGAAAGCATGCTGGGGAGCGGAAATATAACAGGTTTTAAGTAGTAAATGGATAGGACCTGATTTGTATACCATTGTTAGACAGGCATAAAAGTAAACCTCAGACAGGAATCAAAGCCCAAACAGGAACAATAGGGAAGGGAAATGTTCCTGGGAAGCAGTGGCAAACTTATTTTTTCAAACTCCCAAGAAAAGGAGGGTTTGGATGCCTATTGGTACTAACAGACACCTTTTCCAGATGGCCAGGAGCATTCCCATGTAGAACTAACAAGGCCAGAGAAGTGTCCAAAGTATTGTTGAATGAAATTATACCAAGATTTGGTGTACCCTCAGTAATGTCATCTGACAGGGGACCACACTTCACTGCAGAACTGACCCAACAAGTCAGCAAAGTGCTGGGGATTGATTGGCAACACACTCCATATAGGCCACAGGCAAGTGGCCAAGAGAAAAACCATGAACCATTTGATAAAACAGCAGATTGGTAAAATCTGTCCAGAAACCAATATGTATTGGTAAAACTAAGCCCCTTTTGAGGTATTGTATAACAGGCCTTAGCAAATGCCATAAGAAGGAGAAGATCTAACACAAGGAGGAAACCAATATTTGCAATGACATATTATAGTTTTGGGCAAGCAACTAGAACAAATCAGTAAGAACGTTTTAGGCACTAGACCTTTTATTTGCCTCCCAATGGGAAGTATGCACTTTAATAAATATTAGTTGCTGGATGTATGTAAATGAGGCAGGTCAAATTGAGACTGATCTCTCTCTCCATATATATATCTATGTAATTGGAAAAGACCAAGATCCTACATAAGGTAGTTCAAAATGACGCATCATGGGGTTTTCGAGAATCATGCAACAGAATGACCTCTTGGTTACCCAACTTCTCTTGGCTTAAGCAATTGTTTAGAGGAATATTGATCTTCCTTTAACTAGCATTCTTGACCTGTGTATTGGTACAGTGTGCATTTTGGTGCTGTATGAAAGGACTAGATGGTTATGAAAGCTTGAAGTGTAACCGAAACAAGCACCAAGTGGAAACTGGTAAGAATTTGATGAAAACTTTGAATCAAGAAAGACTGTTATAAGCAAAAGAATTTGCTTTGGATAAAGAAAAAGGGGGACTTGAGACAGGGAACAAGATAAAGGATGGTGATTCCTAGGTCTTAGCTAGCACAATTTTATGTTAGTGACCCAAAGATAAGGGAGTAAAAGACTGTATGAATAGACAATAGAACCAGCAAGAACTGGCTTGAGTGATGAAGTCTATCAAAGACAGGAAAGGCCAAAATTAGCAGCGAGGAAGACTTCTACCTTTCATCAAAGACCACCAGAGTACGCTGGACGACCACCCAAGTACTCCAGTACCCATACAAACAGAGACAGAACCTACATGACTGATTCTTCGGAAACCTGATGACTACACAAGAGACTTCTGGGGGAAATGAAATTATGCTGGATTTGTGCCACTAACAGAAGCACACTTCCAGCAAGTGTTGGTGCACAAGTTAGGTGTAACTATCCCCAACCCCCCAGCGTGTGTACACAGCGCCGAATAAATATACGTGCTTTATAACCAGCAGCAGACTTCCCTGTGGGGTTGGGTCCAGACAGCAAATCTCTGTCCCTTTCAGAAGGGAGTCCCCCTTGACGATAACCATTCCTTCTTTCTTGATAGAAGATGTAGTGATGTGGGGGGTAGGCTGCCTTGTCTTTGGCACCCCTTCCATGTGGGATGGGATTTCATCTACATCATTGTTTTGACTGACAAGTTCTAGAGCCTCATACCTGCTATGGAACAGTAATCGGGAAGGTGAGGTGGGCAGGGAGAGGGTTCACCTACCATGCCAAGCAGAAACCTGCTTCTGTTCCCTCCCTTGACCTAGTTCCCCTCCTACTGAATGGTGGGATGGGGGAAACTTTTTCCTTTGTGTAGTGGCTGCCTGGTGGGATGGGGTAACCTTTGTTTCTTGTGTGGTGGCTGGCTCGTGAGTCTGTCTCAGGGTGGGTAGAGTATGCTTCCACCAATCAATTTCCCTCTCTGACTCCCTGATGCTCCTCAGTGTCACCTCCTCCCACAGCTCTGCTACCAGGCTGAGCAATTCTTCAACCTGGGTACACCTTCCACAGGCATACCCACCACTGCAGCTGTCAGACACTAGCAGAAGACTCAAGCACACCCTGCAGCCCAAGACCTGGATGGCCATGTGTTTCCTCGAGACCTCCACCTGGGTACCACATCGGTAGCTGTGGCTAGAGAGACCACAAGAGATGCAGAGGCCATGGCTTTCTGCCTAGTGGATACCATGGCTGGGCTCTTCACAAGCAGGATACAACCACTGATGGAAAGGACCGTTAGAAAAGACCATTAGATGGGGATTCCACCACAGAATCACAGAATCACAGAATTTCTAGGTTAGAAGAGACCTCCAAGATCACCAGGTCCAACCTTTGACCTAACGCTAACAAGTTCTCCAATAAACCATATCCCTAAACTCTACATCTAGACATCTTTTAAAGACCTTCAAGGATGGTGACTCAACCATTTCTCTGGGCAGCCTATTCCAGTGACTAACAACCCTTTCCATAAAGAAGTTCTTCCTAATATGCAACCTAAACCTCCCCTGACGCAATTTTAGCCCGTTCCCCCTCATCCTGTCACCAGGCATGTGGGAGAATAGGCCAACCCCCACCTCGCTACAGCCTCCTTTGAGGTACCTCTGGAGTGTGATATGGTCGCCCCTGAGCCTCCTCTTCTCCAGGCTAAATAGTCCCAGCTCCCGCAGCCCCTCCTCATAGGACTTGTTCTCCAGACCCCTCACCAGCTTCATCGCCCTTCTCTGAAGTCGCTCAATCACCTCCATGTCCTTCTTGTAGTGAGGGGCCCAAAACTGAACACAGTATTCAAGGTGTGGCCTCACCAGAGCCTAGTACATAGGGACAATCACTTCCCTGGACCTGCTGGCCACACTGTTTCTTATACAGGCCAGGATGCTGTTGGCCTTCTTGTCTGCCTGAGCACACTGCTGGCTCATATTCAGCCGACTATCAACAATACTCCCAGGTCCTTCTCTGCTTGGCAGCTCTCCAACCACTCATCTCTCAGCCTGTAGCTCTGCTTGGGATTGTTGTGCCCCAGGTGCAGGACCCGGCACTTGGCCTTGTTGAACTTCATACAGTTGGCCTTGGCCCATCAGTCCAGCCTATCCAGATTCTCCTGCAGAGCCTTCCTACCCGTGAGCAGATTGACACACGCACCTAACTTGGTGTCGTCTGCAAACTTACTGAGGGTGCACTTGATTCTCTCATCCAGATCATCAATAAAGATGTTAAAGAGGACTGGCCCCAGTACCAAACCCTGGAGGACTCCACTAGTGACCAGTCTCCAACTGGATTTGACTCCATTCACCACAACTCTCTGGGCCCGGCCATCCAGCCAGCTCTTAACCCAATGAAGTGTATGCCAGTCCAAGCCATGAGCAGCTATTTTCCTGAGGAGAATGCCCACTTCCCTGGGTAGCCCGTTCCAAGGCTTGAGAACCCTCTCCATGAAGAAATTCTTCCTAACAGGCAAGCCAGGTGCAATTCAAGCTGCACCCTATGCATTGCATGCTGGCTTAGCTTTGGTCATCAGTGGGTCCCTTTTGGGGAAGACACTTTTGACAGAAGCCGTCCCTGCAGCTCCCCTTCATGACCTTCCCATGTCA
>MU013080.1:577-11544 GCA_011075105.1 Heteronetta atricapilla
CCGGCTAGCCACCCCTATATATTGTTCAGCATGACGTCAGATGGTATGGAATACCCCTTTGGCCAGTTTGGGTCAGCTGTCCTGGGGCTGTCCCCTCCCAGCTCTTGCTGCCCGCCCAGCCTGCCCGCTGGCAGGACAGAGCGAGGAGCTGAAAAGTCCTTGGCTTAGTATAAGCACTGCTCTGCAGCAATTAAAACATCAGCATGTTATCAACACTCTTCTCATCCTAATACAAAACATAGCACTCTACCAGCTACTAGGAGGAAAAATAACTCTGTCCTAACTGAAACCAGGACAGGACCTTATCTCCAGGCTCTATCTTGTGGATTGCCATATCCAAAGGGGGACGTTGCACAATTAAACCTTTTTTCTGTAATTCCCTGAGTCTATTTATCAGTTCTGTGATGTAAGGTTTTAATTGATCATCTTGTAAGTGGGGATGATCAAGGGGTATCTCGAGATCATAAGGCATACCATACAGCATTTCAAAAGGGGAGATTCCCAGATCACTCCTGGGCTTCACGCGTATACTTAACAAAGCTAGCGGCAAGCACTTTATCCAAGAGGTTTTTGTTTCTAACATTAATTTAGTAAGTTGCTTTTTAATTTCCCCGTTCATCCGTTCTACTTTCCCCGAGCTCTGAGGATGCCAGGGAGTATGATATTCCCATTTAATTCCTAAAGCTTTCATTGTGTCACAGGATACTTTTGACACAGTGTGGTCCCCTATCAGATTCTATTGCGTCTACAATCCCATTTGTTTTCTAACAATCCATTATGTTTTCTAACAATATTTTCACTACGGTTTGTGCTGTAGCCCTTGCCGTGGGAAATGCTTCAACAAAATTTGTAAGATGGTCTATGATTACCAGCAAATATTTGTATCTTCCTGTTTTGGGAAGTTCGGTAAAATCCAATTGAATTCTTGCAAAGGGTCGGTGGGCTAATTCTCGTCCTCCCGGAACCCTTTTTCTCATATTTTGGGCATTTACCCTCCGACAGGTCATGCACCCATGAACAATTCCCTTTGCTATGTTATATATCCCTATACACATATAATTAGTGGCGAATTGATCTACTAATGCCTGAGCACCCCAACGCATTTGTTCATGAAATCTCCGTAGCACCCTCATAGCTACTGATTTTGGTAACACTTCTCGTCCATCAGGTAGTACCCATTTTCCTTTTTCATTTTCTCGAATCCCCATTTGTGTCATCTTTTCCTTTTCCACAGTAGTAAAACAAAACAAGGGGAGGGGGACGTGCCCACCAGACCATAAAAACTTAGCTGGGCCATGCTTGTAACAGTTCCTATAAGGCGGACTCTCCTCCTCCGAACAATTACATTCAATCCCTTCTACTCCCCATTCTTTCCAGCAATCATAGCATGGAAATTTCTTTAAATCCTTCCCCTTGCCACAACTCGGGCAGTCGGCTCTCTTAGTCACTTCACATATGCACATGAGGGCTGCTCTTTTTGCTTCCTGGTCAGCTAAGTTATTGCCTCTGATTCGGGGATTCAGCCCTCGCTGGTGTCCTTTTACATGCACCACCGCGATCTCCTTAGGCTCCCTGATGGCTTGTAAAACTTGGAGAATTAACTCCTGATGAATTAGTCCTTTTCCTTGTGAATTTATAAGTCCTCTCTCGTCCCATATTTTCCCAAAGGTGTGTATTACTCCATAAGCATATTTAGAATCTGTATATATTGTTCCGCTTTTGTTCTTTAATAATTTCAGAGCTCTTAACATGGCATATAGCTCGCAAGCCTGCGCTGACCAGCTCGGGCTCAGAGGGCCTGATTCTATTACCTCAAATGTTTTTCCGTTAACCAATGCGTACCCTGATTTTCTTTTACCCTCGACTACCCTTGAGGATCCGTCCACAAAGATCTTTTCCCCTAAAGGCAATTCTACATCTTCCAGATCAGGCCTCAATTTCACTTGTTCTTCTATGTTTCTAAGACAATTATGTTCGGGCTGCTCATTTGGTTCACCATAAAGAAACTGAGCAAGGTTTTGTGCTGCAGTTGTTTCTAATGTTAATCTGGGTGAGGATATTAGGTTCCCTTCATATTTTAGTAATCCATTTTTCAGCTTTTTGTTGCAGCACCCCACATATATTGTGAGGGGATATAACCTTTATTTCTCCCCCTAATGTAATCTTTTGTGCTTCTTCCACTAGTAGGGCAGCTGCCACCACTACTTGCAAGCAGCTGGGCCTACCTCTACTAACGGGGTCTAATAGCTTAGATAAACAGGCTACTGTTTTTTTTTTTACTGTCTGCCCATTCTTGAGCTAGTACACCATAGGCAGTCCCCTCTGTTCTATTTACGAACAAAAAAAAATGTTTGTTTTTTTTTAATTCCGGGCAGTTTAAATTTGCTCCAGTGCATGCCCAAAACAAATTTGGGGATTCTGTAAACCCCTGGGGCAGGACCGTCCACCTTAACTGCTGTTTTCTATAGGTGTCTGGGTCCTCCCATTCGAAGGCAAAAGCTTTGTTTATATTCTGTCCTCTGGGGACAGATTCTCGTATCCCCTGAATTATGATTGTTCTTAAATCTTGCATATGTCCCCGGTGTATGGGGTTTTGATTGTTCCAATTAGGCTGCTGCATTGGCCACTTTATGTCTGCAGCTGGCCCCTGCTGGTGTTGCTGATCCCAAATTCGCAGCCCAGTGTGCCTAATCATTCCTCTTTCCTCTGACGTGAAGAGGATTCCCAGGATGGATTGTAACTCTTCCCAGGTATATATATTTGGGCCTAAGAATTGGTCTACTCATTCCGCCACTCCTAATGGGTCTTCTAGTAAATTTCCCATTTCCTTTTTAAAATCTCTCACATCCCCTGAGTTAATGGGAATGGCCACGTATCCCATTCCTGGCTGGGGTCCCCCCATCGCTATTTCTCGTAGGGGATATAATCCCTCCCTTAAAGCAGATTTCTGATTTCTTGCCCTGCTTCTGGTTCGCAGACAGCCGCGCGCGGGGGCCGGCGGGGAGGGCGGCACACCGCACCTCCGACCCACCGGAGCCCGGCGGCTCGCTCGGGGACGGCGGAGGAACGGGGGGAAGCACGAGCTCCGCCCGCGCGGGCGCACTCCGGGAGCGCCAGGAGCCCGGACGGCTCCCCGAGGGGGTCTCCGCTTAGGGGGACGAAGACCCGGCCCCGCGCCCCAATGCCCGGCGGAGGCTGACGACGGCCGCCCAGGCGACGGAAGGACACAGAGGGGGGGGGACCCGGACGGCAGCGGCGACGGGAGGGGGACGCCCCCGCCCCCTGCTCGCTCAACTTCAAACAGCTTTATCAAATACTACGTGCCACACCTTTAACACCTTCAACAACCCTTTTAACACTTTCTTTATCTTTCTCCAGCCTGTACTTTTCTAATACCAGCACCAAAAGCTCAGTCAGAGGCCAACTTAATTCCATACCTTTTCCCTCCAAAATGCTGAAATAACATATCAGTATACGACATTTCATCCCATTTCCCTTCTCTCCTCAGAAACAACATTAATTGCAGCAAAGTATTGTAATCCAAAGTACCGTTTGGTGGCCACTTTCCCTCACATTCCAACTTATAAAGAGGCCACCACTAGCTACAATATTTTATCAGCGTTTTCTTATTTTCCGTCCCACCCAGAGATCCCCCGATATCCTTCCAGTGACTCAATATACATCCTAACAAACTCTTCTTTGGAATCCCTCCACTTTGCTGCCCTTTTTCAAAGACAATTTCTGCCTCTAATTGTTCTAACAAATCTCAACCTAATAGAGATTTTGAAGATCCAGGTAGATACAAAAACCTATGTATCCCTATTTGTTTTCCCAATTTAAATTTCAAGCATTGTAAAAACAAAACAAACAAACAAACAAACAAAACCCAACAACAACAAAAAACACCTTTTCCTGTTGGCCAGTTGCCGCTATTACATTTACAGACTAATTAACACAGAGAAAGAAGCTCCCTTAACCAACAAAAATTTAAGCCTCTCTCTTCGTTTCCTAGCTTTATTTCAACCAGTGGACCTGCTAGGTGTGGGAATAGAAATGTTGTTTTTGCAGAGTTACATTGTTTAGAAGGAGGGAATGCAGTATTGAAATATGCTTATAGTGATAAGAAAGCTTAGCAGGCGACCTTGTAAAATGCAGACAACTAGACTCCTTAGGACAATTAGGTGAAAATCACAGTGTCAAGTCAAGTCAGATAAGTGAAGAAACATTACCACTTCAAGCAGTAAAAATGTCAAAAGAAATTTGAAATTTAACAGGCCAGCAACTGAAGGCCATACATTGTTTGTGAAGTATCAGATTGTGAACCTGGATTACTCACTCAGTGGGGAAACAGGGGAGGGTCTTGTCATCAAAAAGTATATAAACTGTGTTTTGGAACTTGTAGAGGCGCTCTCTCCTGCTTGTGGGGCGCCCGCCATTGCAATCGCGAATAAATTACTACTTCACTGAGATCCTCGCCTGAGCCTAAGTTATTGGCTACGGAGTGTTTCTCACAATTTGGGGGCTCGTCCGGGATCCAGTCACCTACTGGGGAGCCTCACCGCCGCAGCAGCAGGAAGGCATGCCCCGCTGATTTCAGCGGTCCTGTGCATCGACGGTGGCGGTTCTGCGGAAAGCTGACAGAGGGCCCGAGACTGGTTAAAGAGGCAGGATCCGTGAAGTAGTGGGGAAAGGAAGAAGGTAGGCACTCCGGGTTTTTAAGAATCGATCCGGTAACTCTGTGCACAGACCAAGGTAAGAAATATTAAGTATTGCCTTGGGGGTCGGGTGATCTGGTGTATGGTAAGCCCTTGCACGGGGAAGTGCTGGCACTACACCAGGGGAATCTGGTGTACGGTAATCCTTGCACGGGGAAGTGCTTGGAAGTACATCAGGGAATCTGGTAAACTCAGGTGTGCGGTAACGCTTGCACGGGGAAGTGCTTGGCGGTACACCCCCTTTTTTCAGTACGTTGGTGTGTGGTACACTGCAGAAGGGAAATTTCTGTAGCACATACTGGTGAGGTTTAGGAAAGATGGGAAATATGAGTTCCAGGGGACAGGGAGATATCCCTGGGGGAGTGCCTACCGACTGTCCTTTAGGAAGGATGCTGAGAAATTGGAAAAATAACCCCAAAACTAAGGAGAAAGATAGGAAGAAGATGGTTAAATATTGTGTATCAGTCTGGACAAAAGAACCAATTAAAGGAACTGCAGTATTTTGGCCAAAACACGGGTCTGACAAAGATTGGGTATGTCAGGCCTTAAACTTGTATGTTAATAACAAATTTCCATTTTCGGAAGAAGAATTGGAGTATGCAGCTTGTTGGATACAAGGATCTAATTTGATTTTAAGCAAAAATCAGAATAAAGAGGAAAAGAAAGGGGAAGGGACAAGTGATAAATGGGACCTTTTGGATAACTTACCTCCTCCTTATAACCCCCAGGCTGCAGCAACAGCAGCAGTCACTGTAACACCTTCTCTAAGAGAAGAAACAGGAACTGTAAATGACATTAACTCTGGGAACAGGGGGTACCCCAGACTTGTAAAAGAATTGGAACAATGCAAAAAAGACCTTGAGAATTTTCCGCTCCCTGGTGCTAATACTACTAACACTAATGAAGCTGCTATGTATCCTCTCCGTGAAGTGCCGCTGGGACCTAGACAAATAGGATATGTAAATGCCCCCCTTTCTAGCGGAGAAGTGCGAAATTTTAAAAAGGAAATGAAATCTCTGATTGAGGATCCCATTGGATTAGCAGAACAGTTAGATCAGTTTTTGGGACCCAATCTATATTGCTGGGGAGAAATGATGGCAATTCTGAATCTGCTATTCTCAGGGGAAGAACGAGGAATGATCAGAAGGGCAGCAATGCGGGAATGGGAAAAGGATCATCCTCCAGGAGATGGAGTGATTACCAAAAAGAAGTGCTGTTTTATCCAAGTGTTCATGGTGGTGCCCAATATATGTGCCCGGCGGTGTATCTTGTGTATTTATTTTTGCTCTTAAATTTTTTGTGTGTGACAAGGAGGAAGGTGGGAGCATTATCTAAGGAACAGTTTAGAAGTTTTGGTGTATTCGCAGTGGTGTTTAGTCAGTTTCCCAAGTATTGGGGGGGAGGGGGCTGACTGATTATCAAAGTGGCAGAAAGGAGAGAGTCACTTCTTTGGTGGTTTGGGCTTGAGCCCTGGAAATTTGGTAAGAAGGGGGAGAGCGAATTTATTTAAGCCTCAATACCTTTTAAACCCCCATATCGATGGATACACAGGAGTGATTCCTTGTTTTGTATGGGCTTACTAGCAAAGTGCATGAGAAAATCTGGCATTCGGCTTGAAATTCGGTCCTTTTGAAATGTAAATTTTGTGGAAAAGGTGGTGTCCTTTGTCTAGAAGACAGAAGGCTGAGTGCTTCAGGTGTTTTCCCAAAGTCCTGTGGATCTGTGATTGGAATGGGACTCTCTAATAATCTGAAACAGTGAAGTTTGTATGTGAATAGAAGAATTTAATCCCAGAGAACTGGAACATATGGGAAGAAGATTAGGAAAAGATAGTAAAAAACTGCAATAAAAAGGGTTGTGTGGAAATTGAAACAAGGGCCAGTATCTAATAGGGAATAGTAATAAATAAATAAGTAAATGGGAATGGGAAATCAAGGAAATGAGTAATATCCAAAACAAAGACGTTTTAAAGAAAGCCTCCTTCGCTGCATATTGGCACATTGGGAGGATATTGTTAGAACGGGGGGCACAGAAAGCAAGAGGACTTCCATGAAGTATTGCAATCAGTGGTGGCCACTATATAAGCTAAATGGCCACTTTATGGATCAATCGACTATAACAATATTTTGCACTCAGTGTTTTTGAGAAGAGAAGGGAAATGGGATGAAATGTTGGATATTATATATGTATATATGTATATAATATTATATATTATATATGTTGTTTCAGCATCTTGGAGGGAAAAGGTATGGAATTAAGTTGGCCACTGACTGAGCCTTTGGTACTGGCATTAGAAAAGTATAGGCTGCAGAAAGATAAAGGAAGTGTTAATAGGTTGTTGAAGATGTAAAAGGTGTGGTATGTAGTATTTGATAAAGCTGTTTGAAGATGAATGAGCAGGGAAAGAGGATGTAGGGATGTTAATAGTTCTGCCTCAACCCGAGGCTGAGATCTAAAAATCACAGGTGTGAGCTCTCTGGGGCAGAGGGACCATGATGGGTCCAAGAGAGTTGTCACGTAAACAGAAAAGCAGCTAACTCTTAAAACAACCTGAGTTCATGTGCGAGCTCAGGTTGCCAGTGGGACTGCTCAGGGAATTTTCAACAATTGCATTCCGCTGACCGACCCCCCCAACTGAGTCCCTAATCACTCTGGAAATTATGAACAGCTATACCGAAATCTGGTTAAATTGGGAATTTAGTATTTGTTCCAACAAGGTCCAAAAGAAACCCCTATGGAATTTTTGGACCAACTTTTGAAATGCAATGAAGAAAAATAAATAAATAACAATTTGGACATGGCTTCAGAAAACAGAGGCAATTGGCTAGCCTCTTTCTAGGGCAATTGGCCCCCTGATATCAGAAAGAAATTGTCTTAGGCTGCAGGATAAACTTACAACAGTCAAGAATAACGGGGACCTGGGGCACCTACCCTAGCAGGTCCACTGGTTGAAATAAAGCTAGGGAACGAAGAGAGAGGCTTGAATTTTTGTTGGTTAAGGGAGCTTCTTTCTCTGTGTTAATTAGTCTGTAAATGTAATAGGAGCAACTGGCTAACAGGAAAATGCGTTTTGTTTGTTTGTTTGTTTGTTTTGCAATGCTTGAAATTTAAATTGGGAAAAATGATTGGAATTACGAAATGAGGAAAACAGTCAAGTTTGGTTCATGGTACTAGATTTAAAGGATGCTTTTTCCTGCCTGCCCGTGGCAACTGAAAACCAGAAACTCCTTGCCTTTGAATGGGAAAATCCTAATGGGGGATATAAAACTCAGATGACTTGGACAGTGTTACCACAGGGGTTCAAGAATAGCCCCACCATATTCGGGAAACAACTAGCCTGTGATCTTGAAGTTTGAAAGACCCCTTCGGGAAAAGGGGACACTGTTGCAATATGCAAATGATAGCTACTGAAGAAGAAAAGGAATGTGTATCATGGACTATTAGTTTACTAATTTTTTGGCACTAATACTGTGAACCCAGCCTCTTTTCTCAGTAACAGAGTTTCCAGATCACCCACTCATGATTGCATCAAGACCATGGACACGGTATACTCCAGCTGACGAGACTTCTAGGAAACACCCTTAGATGATGTGGAGGATTGGTATATACATGGCAGCAGCTTTGTCCGGCAGGGATTTTGCCTCACAGGATATGCGGTAACAAACATCAGCCCAAAAGCATCTCTCAGGGTTCGTGGACTGTTGGCTCAAACTCCACCTTTGGAATTCCCAGTACATTCATTCCATGCAGGAGATTGGGTCCTGATACGCACCTGGAGAGAATCAAAACTTCAGCCTGAATGGGAAGGACCATTCCAAGTACTGCTAACCGCTGAAACAGCCGTAAGAACTGCGGAAAAAGTTTGGACTCATTATACTTGAGTGAAAGCATCTACCGACCCTAGCGCTTGGGAAGTTGTTCCTACAGAAGACTTGTTGAAAGTTAAAATCAAAAAGAAAAATCCCATAATAGACTCTGAGCAGGATAAAAGCTTATAGTTGTAAACTAACCCTTTATTTTCACAGGTAACTAAAAAGGACAGACCTATAACAAATTGAATTGCTCCCAAGAGGAGTTTATTATAGTACATCCTATTTTTTGTTTGTTTGTTTGTTTTGTTGTGTATTAATAATTATTTGGAAGCCTAAGATTTAAGAATGATGATAGGGAAAAATCAATTATTAATTTTGTTTCTGGTAACTATAAGCCTCAGAGGAGGCCTTGGTCAAGTGGAAACTTGGAAAAGATTTGACCAGATGATAGCAAAGACAGGGTATCCTGTCAAATTATGGGTGAATGTGACAGAGTTATGTACCGCAATCTATTACATTTGATGCTTGTGAGGTGTTAACTTGTGGAGATTTAAATGCTCAATGACGATTGAGCAAAGAACACAAATATCTCTGCCCTGAACCTAGGACAGGCAACATGTTTGAAGGACCCCCTTGTTCGGATTGGGCTGATGTGTGGTGGACGACCAATCATAAAGGATGGTCATATACACCCACATCTATCTACTTTATGAGATTAAAGGAACAAATTAACATATTTAAAGGAATGGTTCAGCCCAACTGTCAGCATCTACAATGTAATCCAATAACTATAACAGTTAATCGGGCTGACTACCTTACAAACTGTACTTATGGTCTTGGAGCAGATGTAACTGGACGAGACCCAACAGCTAGACTGAGAATAGCTGTAAGGGAACGACTCTCTCCTGCCATCATAGAAAGGGAGAAACTCAAGGAGAAAGCAGGAGAGAAAACAGGAGAATCTCTTCAAAATAAGGCAGTTGTCACAGTTAAAGAAATAAAAGATCTTAGACAAACATTTGAGATTGAAACAGGGTATGGAGATGTGAATGCCTGGATAGAATGGGTCAGATATACTGTCCAGAGTCTCAACCATAGCAATTGCTATGCTTGTGCCTCAGGACGACCGATTGCCCAGATAGTGCCCTTCCCATTGGGGTGGACCGAAAACTCCCAAGGGATGCGATGTATGATTGCATTGTACCAAGAAAAGACTGCCTGGGGAAATGAGGCCTGTAAGTCTCTCTCTTTGCTATTCCCTTCCTTGCATAATAGCAATATCAGAGCTCCCCCTGTATTCTCCACAGCCATAGGTAACCATACAGCCTGCCTCTCACGGCAGGGTGTGAGTGCTACCCGGCATCTGGGAGAATTTGCCTTGTGCACGAAGACCTTGAATGCTACCAAGGACTTGATGGGAAATTACTCAAGACTTGAGATCCCCAGGGCAGATCTCTGGTGGTACTGTGGAGGGAAGATCTTACGGTCCACCCTACCATCTAATTGGGGAGGCACTTGTGCACTTGTTCAATTAGCTATACCCTTCACCCTGGCATTTGAAAGAGAAACATCACAAATACCCAGAAGAAGTAAAAGAGGCTTAGGAATATCATTGGATGATAGAGTATACATAGATTCTATTGGGGTACCTAGAGGAGTTCCGGATGAACATAAAGCTAGGAATCAAATTGCTGCAGGGTTTGAGTCACTGTTCTGGTGGGTAACAATCAATAAGAATGTGGATTGGATTAATTATATCCATTATAATCAGCAGAGATTCATCAATTATACCAGGGATGCAATAAGAGGAATCGCTGAACAACTAGATGCCACCAGCAAAATGGCTTGGGAAAACAGGATAGCATTAGATATGATGCTCGCAGAGAAGGGTGGTGTATGCATGATGCTGGGCAACCGTTGTTGTACTTTCATCCCTAACAATACGGCCCCGGATGGCACAGTAACAAGAGCATTGCAAGGGCTTACCACCCTTGCCAATGAATTAGCAGAAAATTCGGGAGCAGACACTTCCATCACAGGATGGTTGGAATCTTGGTTTGGTAAATGGAAAGGGATGGTAATGTCCATATTTACATCTTGATTGTAGTAGCAGGAGTTTTGACAGCTATTGGCTGTTGCATTATCCCCTGTGTAAGGGGACTTGTCCAGCGGTTAATTGAAACGGCATTACTGAAACAAATGACCATGGATCCACCACCCTACTCAGATAAAATGATGATATTAGAAAAAATGGAGAGCAAAGAAAGTGAAGAAGAGGAAAATATTTACCAAATTACACCTTAAATAAATAAATAAAATAAAAATATTAATAATAATAAAAAAATATTTTTTTTTTGCAAAAATCAACAGTTTATAAAAAAAAGGGGGGGAATTGTGGGAATAGAAATGTTGTTTTTGCAGAGTTACATTGTTTAGAAGG
>MU013294.1:0-12152 GCA_011075105.1 Heteronetta atricapilla
CCCCCGAGCCTTCTTTTATCCAAGCTAAACAACCCCGGCTCCCTCAGTCACTCCTCACAAGATGTTCTCCAGTCCCTTCACCAGCTTTGTTACCTTTCTTTGGACACACTCCAGCACCTCGATGTCCTTGTTGTAGTGAGGGACCCAAAAATGAACACAGTATTCAAGGTGCAGCCTCACCAGAGCCGAGTACAGAGGGACAATCACTTCCATAGTCCTACTGGCCACATTATTTTTGATACAAACCAGCATGCTGTTGGCCTTCTTGGCCACCTGTGACCGGCCTCCAGCTGGATTTAACTCCATGTGGTGGTTTTACACAGTTGGGCAGCTGAAACCCACCACCACTGATCTTTCACTCTCCTCTTCAAAGGGAAAGGGGAAGAAAATATGACGAAAAGGGCTCAAGGGTTGAAATAAGGACAGGGAGATCACTCAACAGTTATCATCATGGGCAAAACAGAATCAGCATAGGGAGTTAATGTAATTTATTACTTATTACTAACAAATTAAAGCAGTGAGAAACTAAAAACAATCTAAAAACACCTTCCCCCATCCACCTTCTTCTATGTTCTCCCCCTGAGCAGTGCAGAGAAACAGGGGAATGGGGAAATGTGGGTTGCGGTCAGTCTATAGCACTTTGCTCCTTCACGGTCACTCTCTTCCCCTGCTCCAATGTGGGGTCCCTGCCATGGGATACAGTCCTTCCTGAACTGCTCTTGTTTGGGCTCCTCTCCACAGTCTACAGGTCCAGCCCAGAGTCTGATCTGGTGGGGGTTCTCCATAGGACGCAGCTTCCTTCAGGTCAGATCCACCTACTTCACCGTGGTCTCCTCCACGGGCTGCAGCATGGAAATTTGCTCCGCTGTGGTACACCATGGGTTGCAGAGGGACAATGTGCTCCACCATGGTCCTCTCCACAGGCCACAGGGGATCTTCTGGTCTGGCACCTGGAGCACCTTCTCCCCTCCTCCTGATCTTGGTGTGTGCATGACTGTTTCTCTCTCCTCACTCTCCCAGATGCTGTTCCCCATCTTTTTTTTTTTTTTTTTTTCCTTTCTCTTAAATATGCTCTCACAGAGGCACAACCAGCGTTGCTCATTGGCTCAGCTCTGGCCAGCGGTGGGTCCCTTTGGAGCTGGCTGAAACTGGCCCTTATTTAACATGGGGCAGCTTCTGGACTCTTCTCATAGATGCCACCCCTTCAGCCCCCCACTACTAAAACCTTGCCACATAAACCCAATATACCTTGATGAGTTTTGTTCTTTAAATGCCTTCCAATATCCCCCAGGACAATCTTCTCCAGAACTTTTCCAGGGACTGAGGTTAGTCAACAGGTCTGTAGTTGCCAGGGTATTCTCTCATGCCCTTTTGCAGATGGGTATTACATTGCCTAGCTTCCAGTCAGTGGGGACCTCCCCAGACTCCCACGACTTTTGGTAAATTTTTGAGAGAGGTCCATCTATAATGTCGACTAATTCCTTCAGCACTCTGGGGTGAATCCTGTCAGGCCCCATGGGCTTATGAATACTGAGCTGATACAACTGTTCCCTTACAATTTTGGTGATCACAGATGGAAAGTCACTGCTCCCCCAGTCATGGTCCTCCATCTCTGAGGTCTGGGTAGCCCAAGATCTGTTGTTACTGTTAAATACTGAGAAAAATAAAGCCATTAAATGCCTCTGTCTTTTCCTCTTCCTTGTTAGGTGACCATCTGCTCCAAGTATCATTCCAATAGTTTCCTTTGACCTCCTCCTGCTGTTAACAAACTTGAAGAAGCCTTTTTTTGTTGTCTGATACCACAGTGGCCAGCGTCCACTCAAGTTGGGCTTTGGCTTTTCTCATTTTCTCCTTGAAGACGGGAACTTTAAATCTGTACTCTCCTTGCTTCCAGAGGTCATGCATTTTCTTTTTCTGCCCTAGTTTGAGGAAAGGTTCCCAGTTCAGCCAGGCCAGTCTTCTGCTCTGCTTGCTTGACTTGCGGCACAGTGAGATTGCCTGCTCCTGGGCTTTTAAAAGGTGGTTCTTGAAAAGTGATCAGTTCTCATGGACCCGTAAACCCTCTAGAGCAGATTCCCAGGGAATGTTGCTAACTAGCTTCCTGAGAAGGTTAAAGTTTGCAGTCTTAAAGTTCACAGTGGCAACTCTGCTGAACATTTTTCTCCTTACACCAAGAATTTTGAACTCAACTAATTCATGATCACTGTAGCCAAGACAGCCACCTACCGTCACCTCTTCCCCACAAGGACTTCTCTATTCTCAAACAACAGATAAGGTCCATGTGGAGCTATGTTTAAATGAGAAGGGGCATGATTTAATTAAAGTGCGCAACTCAGGCCTTGAAGTACTGTGAAGATAGTGTAGGCCCAGGGCTGATAACCTTGAGTGATGTTATAGCTAAAATATGCGGAACTATGTTCGGGAGGAGCGACGGCACCGTTGTACCAATTATATTAGTGCTAGAGATGTGTGCATAGAAGTTAGACCAATTATAAGTTATTGTCTGCGCATGCTGTAATGGTAGCATATATATACCTTGCTAGAACACTCATTAAATGGAGAACGATTATACTCGCATCGAGGTTGCGTCGTTACTCTGGGTCACTCCCATTCCGACATCTGGTAGCAGGGGATGGTTACTTGCCAGATAGTCAAGCTCGATTGAGTCTCCGAGACTGCGGGAAGCAGCAAGAGGGGGGGAATGGGAAACAAGACGTCTGGGAGGAGTGCTGCCTGTGTGCAAACTGGGGGCAGACATGGACCTCCTCTCCCAGTGGAAGGCGCAGCTTTGGAGGTGGAAGCTGCAGCAACGTTGCTCGCTGGAATACTCTCTAAGAGAGGTATCGAGACAACGGGAAAGAAACTGATCAAATTGATCAAGTTGGGACAGCAATGGGGACACTTTAGAGAGACGACCCTGCTGTTCTCTGTTACAGAATGGCAAGAATTTGGGAATACCATGTGGGAAAGGACTATAACGGGAGATTCAAAAGATAGAAAGAAAGTGAAAACTGTCCGCGAGTTGTGGCATACAGTAATAGAGACGTTAAAAACCATGAAAGCAGAAAAGGAAGTAGCCTGTGCTGCTGCTCAAATGTTAATCCCGGGGACGGTCCCTAAAAAATCTGGGGATTCGGAAAGAAAACCCAGGACTCTTGCGCGTATTTTTGGGCTCTTTGCGGTTAAAGGAATGACCGGGGTTCCATGCTCGGCGGTCTCCGAACTCCTATCGCGCATTGACGGTGATGGGCCGGGTAACGGGCCGCCCCCACACTACGCAGGAGTCCCGCCGGACCCACCATCGACCGCAATGAAAGCGGAAGTTGACGGGGCCAGGCCAGAGCAGAGATCTGAGCCGCTTGCGGAAGTAACACCCTAGGACACCCAGGGGGGATGTCCTGCACCGCTCGCAGGCGAGGGAGGGGAGGCGCGCCAACCCCTGCCCTCGGCTCTGCCTCTTCACCCGCCCTTGCCGCTCTCTGCTGACTCCTCTGCTCCGGCAACTTCACCTCGCTGCGACTGTGTAGAACCACCCCTAGAAAATTCGGAAAACTTGTTAGAAATTGTCCAGCAGCACCTTGCGGATCTGGACCTGCGGTTAAAAGACAAGGTATCAGTAGCGGATCGTTCCCCGTTGAGCGGAGAGGAGCCCACCCCATCATTTCCCCCTGCTGCCCCACCGGCGCCAGTTAGACCCATGCGACAGAGTGGGGTCATAAAGGATGCTATCCTGGAAGGACAATGGAGTGCAGCCGCTAGCATTGCTTGTCCTGTGATACACGAGAATGGTGCGGCAAAGTGGGAGCCGCATGTCTGGAAAATTTTGCAACAAGTGCAAACCAGAAGAAGAAAAAAAAGAAAAAAAAGAAAAAAAAAAGAAAAAAAAGAAAAAGGAAAAAAAAAGGGGGGGAGACACCTAGGAAACACCACAGAACAGGTTGGGAAAGGCACTTTACGTAATGAATCACCTAGCATTACCCTTTCCTCACAAAGAGGTACCACCCATAGTAAAACATTACAAAAGTATGAATTCCACACTGTCACGGGTGCCACAATCAGAGCAGGTCTTAGTGATGGTAAAAAATTTAAATACAGGTCTTTGGGAGGGACCCCAGCCTCTAATAACTTGGGGTCGAGAGTATGCTTGTGTCTTTACAGGTCACGGATCCAGATGGGTACCAGCAAGGGGGTAAGGCCATGGTTGGCCTCCTCCTCACAATCACCGCTGTCATCGGTTATTGCCAGACCTGGGTCCCCATCCAACCATGCTGCAACATCTGGGTCACCCTCACCAACATGACAGGACAAGAAGCGATGTGCCTGTCCCTGGCTAGTGTTAACGACCCATTTACGACATGTCTGGTGGGGCCCCCAGCAGATAACAAAGACTGGACTGTTTACTTGCTATGATTGCCCTTAGAGCCACAGGAATTAGATACTCTGGGTAGTGTAACAGCCACACCATGTGTAAGGTTCAATTACATGGGCTAAAACCAAACCATGAAACAAATTGTCAATGCCACACTCACTCCTTATTGCAATGCATCTCTTTGGTGTAATTATACAAAACTAGAATAGCATCATTTCTTGCACCAGGAGCCGCTCTGCTCGGCTGTGGGATCGACTGTGGAACGGACGCCCCTAGGTGCACCCTGAGCATTTTCCTCGGAGGGGTCTCCACTCTCAGCCGCTCACCACGGGAGTAGACAAGGACCTCCTGAAGCCGCAGACAAATTATTTTAAGTGATATTTTCTTAGTGGTATGAATGAAAGGTACAGAGGAGCAGCATCGCTGCGAAGCACTATTCTATCTTTACCCTGTTACCTGTAGTGCCTTGCTTATTACAATGTCCGCAGTGTTAAAGGTAGTAGACCAGGCCTGGGTTGCTCAAAAACAAAAAGGGGGAATTGTGGAGCTATGTTTAAATGAGAAGGGGCATGATTTAATTAAAGTGCGCAACCCAAGCCTTGAAGTACTGTGAAGATAGTGTAGGCCCAGGGCTGATAACCTTGAGTGATGTTATAGCTAAAATATGCGGAACTATGTTCAGGAGGAGCAACGGCACCGTTGTACCAATTATACTAGTGCTAGAGATGTGTGCATAGAAGTTAGACCAATTATAAGTTATTGTCTGTGCATGCTGTAATGATAGCATATATATACCTTGCTAGAACACTCATTAAACGGAGAACGATTATACTCGCATTGAGTTTGCATTGTTACTCTGGGTCACTCCCATTCTGACAGGGCCAGGCACCTTTCCTAGTTAACTCACTCAGTACTTGTGACAGGAAGTTATCTTCAACATGATTTAGGAATTTCCCAGCCTTATTTGTTGCAGCAGTATATTTCCAATTTATGTGTGGGAAGTAGAAGTCTCCCATAAGGATGAGGGCAACCAATTCCAAAAGCCCGAGATTTCTCCCAGTTGCCTATAGAATAGCTCTTCTTCCTCAATTTAGTTTGGGTGATGGATGTTCAGACCACTCCTACTGCTTTACTTCAGAAAATAACCTTTTATCAATGAATATTTTATGACATCCATTGCCTCTGTAGATTTTCAGTGTCCAATGACATCTCAGAAAATACTTGTGCTTTTTGACAGCTTAAAAATTTCAAAATTTCATTTAGCCTATGTAAATTAAGCAATATTTAATCTACTAATTTAGCTGAACTGAGGAAATTGTATCCTAAGTATCTTTTTTGTTTTCCTCTGGGAATACAGAAAAAGAAAGATCCTTCTATACAAAAAAGCCCACACTTTCAGAGACTACCATAGACCTTCAGAAGTTGTATGAAATCATATAACTCTTTAACTTTTAGCATGCTAATGTAGAAAAGGCATTTGTCCAAACATCATTAAATACATTTTTTGTTTTTGCTATTCATATTAGTACTAACTACTTAATGAGCTCTGCAAAAGTCATGAAAACTTCTGTTCTATAAACCCAGATTTTAAAACTATACTCTGCTGTCTCTAGTCCAACCATCATTACAAGTGCTTAATAGTTCTCCTGGAAAGCTGGAACTCACTTCTGTGTTTACTGCCCTGAGACCATGAGGTTTTATATGTTTAGGAGAACTACCTGTGATCCGTATTTGAATGTAGCTTATCCTGGAATATAGAATATATGTAGGAGTACATATAGGAAAAATATAGGAATATATATATAGGAAAAATCCTTTCGTTAAGAAAAAAGCTTATTTAAATACATTGAAAAGATCTAAATTTTGCTTTTTGTTAAAATTATTTCTCCAGATCCACTGGTACAACTCAGGGAAAATTTTACCTATAAGACATAACACATAAATATATCAGAGAGCTGATCACTTCATTTTTCTTCTCACCAGTAATTCTATCAGACTTTTCTGGAAAAGTAAAAATGTCAAACACATCTGATTATGTAACTTAGGTTTCCCTTCATCGCATCATATCAAACTGAGGAAAAATTTACTTAATTTACAGTACTAATAATGCAATGAATATATTATGTTCTCTGGATCAATTTTTTTTTCGTTATTTCCACCGATTAGTCTAGACAGACTTACTGTTTTATTAAGGGCAGAATTTGAACACCTGAGTATCCATGAATGTATATAAATGCATTTTACATATGCTTAAGAAGAGAGAGATGTTTCAAATATGTACACAGAATCACTGAATCACAGAATCATCTAGGTTGGAAGAGACCTCCAAGATCACCTAGTCCAACCTCTGACCTAATGCTAACAAGTCCTGCACTAAACCATATCTCTAAGCGCTACATCTAAATGTCTTTTAAAGACCTCCAGGGATGGTGACTCAACCACTTCCCTGGGCAGCCTATTGCAATGCCTAACAACCTTTTCGGTAAAGAAGTTCTTCCTAATATCCAACCTAAACCTCCCCTGGCATAATTTTAGCCCATTCCCCCTCATCCTGTCACCAGGGACGTGGGAGAACAGACCAACTGCCACCTCGCTACAGCCTCCTTTAAGGTACTTATAGAAAGCGATAAGGTCGCCCTTGAGCCTCTTCTTCTCCAGGCTGAACAACCTCAACTCCCTCAGCCGCTCCTCGTAAGACTTGTTCTCCAGACACTTCACCAGCTTCATCACCCTTCTCTGGACTCGCTCAAGCACCTCCATGTCCTTCTTGTAGTGAGGGGCCCAAAACTGAACACAGTACTCGAGGTGTACCAGAGCCGAGTACAGGGGGACAATCACTTCCCTAGTCCTGCTGGCCACACTGTTTCTGATACAAGCCAGGATGCTGTTGGCTTTCTTGGCCACCTGAGCACACTTCTGGCTTCAGTTCAGCTGACTATCAAGCAATACTCCCAGGTCCTTCTCTGCTAGGCAGCTTTCTAACCACACATCTCCCAGCCTGGAGCGCTGCTTGGGGTTGTTGTGTCCAAGGTACAGGACCCGGCACTTGGCCTTGTTGAACTTCATACAGTTGGCCTCAGCACATCAGTCCAGCCTATCCAGATCCTCCTGCAGAGCCTTCCTACCCTCGAGTAGATCAACTCATGCACCTGGTCTGAGGGTACACTCGATCCCCTCATACAGATCATTGATAAAGATGATAAAGAGAACTGGCCCTAGTACTGAGCCCTGGGGGGACTACACTAGTGACTGGCCTCCAACTGGATTTAACTTCATTCGCCATGACTCTTTGGGCCCGGCTACCCAGCCAGTTTTTAACCCAATGAAGTGTACGCCAGTCCAAACCATGAGCAGCCAGTTACTTCAGAAGAATGCTGCGGGAAATGGAGTCAAATGCCTTACTGAAATCAAGGTAGACCACATCCACAGCCTTTCCCTCATCCACTAAGTGCATCACTTTGTCATAGAAGGCAATCAGGTTCGTCAAGCAGGACCTGCCCTTCATAAACCCATGCTGACTGGGCCTGATCGCCTGGTTGCCCTGCAAGTGCCGCATGATGACGCTCAAGATAATCTGCTCCATGAGCTTCCCTGGCACTGAGGTCAAACTAACAGGCCTATAGTTTCCCAGGTCTACCCTTGGGCCCTTCTTGTAGATGGGCATCACGTTTGCTAGCCGCCAGTCAACTGGGACCTCCCCTGATAGCCAGGACTGCTGATAAATGATGGAAAGCAGCTTGGCCAGCTCTTCCGCCAGTTCTCTCAGTACCCTCGGGTGGATCCCATCCAGCCCCATCGACTTGTGTACACCTAAGTGCTGTAGCAGGTCACCAACCATTTCCTCATGGATTATGAGGGCCACATTTTGCACTCCATCCCCTTCCACCAGCTCAGGGTACTGGGCATCCAGAGAACAACTGGTCTTGCCGCTAAAGACTAAGGCAAAGAAGGCATTAAGCACCTCGGCCTTTTCCTCATCTCTTGTCACGAAGTTTCCCCCCGCATCCAGTAGAGGATGGAGATTCTCCTTAGTCCTCCTTTTTGTGTTGATGTATTTATAAAAACATTTTTTGTTTTCTTTAACAGCAGTAGCCAGATTGAGCTCCAGATGAGCTTTGGCCTTTCTAATTTTATCCCTGCACAGCCTCACAATATCCTTATAGTCCTCCTGAGTGTCCCACCTTCTTTTCCAAAGGTCATAAACCCTCTTTTTTTTTCCTAATCTGTAGCCACAACTCTCTTCTTCCACGACAGCTCGTCTTTGGGTACGTGGGGACAGACCGCTCCTGAGCCTTTAAGATTTCCTTCTTGAAGAGTGCCCAGCCTTCCTGGACTCCTCTGCCCTTCATGACTGCCTCCCAAGGGACTCTGCCAACCAGTGTCCTCAATAGCTCAAAGTCTGCCCTCTGGAAGTCCAAGGCAGCAGTTTTACTGATCCCCCTCCTGACTTCACCAAGAATAGAGAACTCTACCATTTCATAGGCACTCTGCCCAAGACAGCTTCCGACCACCACATCTCCCACCAGGCCTTCTCTGTTTGTGAACAGAAGGTCAAGTGGGGCACCTCCCCTGGTAGAATCACTAACCAGCTGCATCAGGAAGATATCTTCCACGCTCTTCAGAAACCTCCTAGACTTCTTCCTCTGAGCTGTATTTTATTTCCAAGTATACCCTCCAAACCTTTTGAAAGAGATGTTTAAATTTTTCACATTGTGTATTTATGCACCAAAATCAGATGCTTAGTTATTTACAAACTGTACATATACTTAAGAGAGGAGTGATGACATTGTTTCTGAGCATTGCTTTTTAGAAGAGTCATAGTTAAAATACAGCTTGTGCAGCCATGCATGCTTTTCTTCATGTTTGAAACCTCTAATTATTTAATTACAGATCTTTGTCACTAGACTGCAATTTCATGGATATATCAGGAGGAGTCCCTGGTGACTGGAAAAAGGGAAACTACTCCCATTTTTAAAAAGGGTAGAAAGGAGAACCTGGGGAACTACAGACCGGTGAGCCTCAACCTCTGTGCCTGGCAAGATCATAGAACAGATCCTCCTGGAAGCAATGCTGAGGCACTTGAAAAATGAGGAGGTGATCCGAGAAAGCCAGCATGGCTTCACCAAGGGAAAATTGTGCCCAATCAATCTGGTGGCCTTCTATGATAGAGTGACTGCATCAGTTGATAAGGGAAGACCGACCGATGTCATCTACCTGGACTTGTGTAAGGCCTTTGACATGGTCCCACCTGACATCCTGGTCTCCAAATTGGAGATGGATTTGAAGGGTGGACCACTGAGTGGATAAGGAATTGGCTTGAAGGCCACACCCAGAGAGTGGTGGTCAATGGTTCTATGTCCAGGTTGAAGCCAGTGCCGAGTGGTGTCCCTCAAGGGTCTGTCCTGGGACTGGTACTGTTTAATAACTTTATCAATGATATAGACAACGGGATTGAGCGCACCCTCAGCTAGTTTGCAGATGACACCATGCTGAACTGTGCAGTCGATACAACAGAAGGAAGGGATGCCATTCAAAGGGACCTGGACAAGCTTGAGAAGTGTGCCTATGTGAACCTAATGAGGTTCAACAAGTCCAAGTGCAAGGTGCTGTGCCTGGGTCGGGGCAATCCCAGACATGAGTACAGACTGGGAGAAGAACTCATTGAGAGCAGAAGGCTAGCTGCATCCTGAGCTACATCAAAAGAGGAGTGACCAGCAGTTCGAGGGAGGTGATTGTCCCCCTCTACTCTGCCCTTGTGACGCCCTGCTTGGAGTACTGCATCCAGGTCTAGAGCCTCCATCACAAGAAAGATGTGGATCACTTAGAGCAGGTCCAGAGGAGGGCCATGAAGATGATGAAAGGGCTGGAGCACCTCTCCTATGAACAAAGGCTGAAAGAGCTGTGGCTGTTCAGCTGACAGAAGAGAAGGCTCTGGGGTGACGTCTTTGCAGCTTTCAGTACTGAAAGGGGACTTATAAAAAATCACAGAATCACAGAATTGTAGGGGTTGGAAGGGACCTCAAGAGATCATCGTGTCCAACCCACCTGCCAAAGCAGGTTCCCTAAAGCAGGTTGCCCAGGTAGGCGTCCAGATGGGTCTTGAATACCTCCAGAGAAGGAAACTCAGCAACCTCCCTGGGTGGCCTGTTCCAGTGCTCTGTCACCCTCACTGTGAAGAAGTTCTTTCACATGTTGGTGTGGAACTTCCTGTGCTCCATATTTTGACCGTTGCCCCTTGTCCTGTCCCCACAGACCACTGAAAAGAGGTTGGCCAAATCCCACTGTCTCCCACACTTAAGATATTTGTAAACATTAATAAGATTCTCTCTCAGTCTTCTCAAGGCTGAACAGACCCAGGTCTCTTAGTCTTTCCTCAAAGGGAAGATGCTCCAGGCCCCGTATCATCTTGGTTGCCCTCCGCTGGACTTTTTCCAGGAGATACCTGTCTTTTTTTGTACTGGGGAACCCATGAACTGGACACAGTACTCCAGGTGAGGCCTGTCCAGGGCAGAGTAGAGGGGGAGGATCACCTCCCTTGACCTGCTGGCCACGCTCCTTTTAATGCACGCCAGGATCCCACTGGCCTTCTTGGCCACCAGGGCACACTGCTCATGGTCAACCTATCGTCCACCAAGACCCCAAGACTTTCTCCGCATGTCGATGAAGATGAACAAGAACGGACCCAGCACTGACCCCTGGGGAACACCGCTAGTTACAGGTCTCTGCACCACCGATCACCACCCTCTGAGCTCAGCCAGTCAGCCAGTTCTCAATCCACCTTACTGTCCACTCATCTATCCCACACTTTCTCAACTTTGCTAGCAGGATGTCATGGGAGACAGTATCAAAAGCCTTGCTAAAGCCAAGGTAGATGACATCCACTGCTCTTTCCCCATCTACCCAGCTGGTGATGTCATCCTAGAAGGCAACGAGGTTGGTCAAGCATGATTTCCCCTTGGTGAATCCATGCTGACTACTCCTCATAACCTTCTTCTCTTCCAAGGGCTTGGAGATGGCATCCAGAACAAGTTGTTCCAACACCTTTCCAGGGACAGAGGTGAGACTCACTGGCCTGTGTGGGAGTGTGGCTATGGGGGTCGACAAGCCCCATGGTTGGTGATAACATCAGACTCTTAACGATGAGGCCATGAGGAATGTAGAGTTTAGAGGGAACAAAGAAGGGTGATTCAGGAGACCTTGAATTCAGGAGCCTTGCTGTCTAGGGTTGCTTGTTCTCCAGCCCTTAAGGCATGGTAGTTGCTGGGTGTTTGCTGGTTGCCGGGCAAAGTTGTTGACCAATGAATAGTGAGTGGAAAAGGACTGCTGTGGGGCGAATGGTATAAGAAGGGAGCTGGTCCTCAATATGGAGATGATGCAACAGGAGAATGAAGTTATGCCCTCAATATGAGAGATGAAATTAGGTCCTCAGTAAGAGAGAGATGAAGTTACGTCATCAATAAAATAGTAGCAGTTACTGATCCTAAAAGAACCCTGGTGTCCATGTGGTCCTTACGTCACAGGCCTGTAGTTTCCCAGATCCTCCTCCTTGCCCTTCTTGAAGACCGGAGTGACATTGGCTATCCTCCAGTCTTCAGGTACCTCTCCTGTTCTCCAGGACCTTTCAAAGATGATGGAGAGCGGTTCAGCGACCACCTCCGCTAACTCCCTCAGCACACGTGGATTTGTGTTCATTGATCCCACTCAGACGCTCCCGAACCACTCCTTTGTCAACCACAAGGGAGCTCTCCATGTCCCAGACGCTTTTTCCTCCCTCCAGGGTACA
>MU013294.1:16381-33650 GCA_011075105.1 Heteronetta atricapilla
CGCGATGATGTCCGCCAGCTCTTTCAGCACCCGGGGATGAATCCCATGGACTTGTAGGGATCCAGGTGGAGTAGCAAATCGTTCAGGGTCGGCTGGGAGTTTGTCATCCCCACAGTCCCGGTCCTCCAGCTCAGGGAACCCTGGGTCCCGAAGCCCATCATCGGCATTGAAGACAGAGGCAAAGAAGGCGTTAAGCGTCTCTGCTTTGCCTATGTCATTGTCTGTGAGGAGACCTTCCCTATCAAGGAGCGGCCCTATGTATTCTTTAGTTCTCCTTTTTCCATTCACATATCTAAAAAAAAACTTTTTATTTTCTCTCACAGACACAGCCAGCTTCAACACTAGGTGTGCTTTGGCCACACGAAATTTCTCCCTACAAACACAAACAGCATCCCTGTATTCTTTCCATGACACCTGGCCCTCCTTCCAGTAGCGAAACACTCTCTGTTTCCACCTAATCTCCATCAGAATGTTCCTGGTCAGCCACGCTGGCCTCCTGCCCCGCCTGCCTGACTTGCGATATTTAGGAATTGCCTGATCTTGTGCTTCTAGGAGGCATCACTTAAAGAATGACCAGCACTGGTGGACATCGAGGCCTTCAAGAGCAGTTTCCCAGGGGACCTTGCTGACTAGTTCCCTGAGCAGCCTGAAGTCCGCTTTCCCCATATCTAGGGATGAGGTTTTGGTGGCACTTTTCCTTCTGTCACCGTAAATTTTGAACTCAACCACTTGGTCGCTATGACCAAGGCGGCCACCAATCACCACATCTCCCACCAGACCCTCTCTGTTTTCTAGCAACAGGTCTAGGAGGGCACCTTTCCTAGTTGGCTCCGTTAGCACCTGCACCAAGAAGTTATCATCTAGGTGCTTCATGAACCTCCTGGACTTGCTCGTGTCTGCCGTGTGGCACTCCCAGTTAACGTCTGGCAAGTTGAAGTCCCCCATAAGGACAAGGGGAGTTAATCTCGAGGCCTCTCTTAGTTCTGTAAAGAATAATTTATCGGCGCTATCATCCTGGCCAGGCGGTCTGTAATAGACTCCCACAACGACATCCCCTTTATTCGTTCGTCCCTTGATCCTTACCCAGAGGCTCTCAACTTTGCCATTGCCGACCTGAAGTTCCACACAGTCCAGCCCCTGCTTCACATACATCGCCACCCCACCACCTCGCCTACCCTGCCTGTCCCTCCTGAAGAGCCTGTAACCATCTATCGCAACACCCCAGTCACAGGACTCATCCCACCAGGTTTCGCTTATGCCGATGATGTCGTAGTTGCGGGACTGGGCCAGGACTTCTAGCTCATCCATTTTATTCCTCATACTGTGTGCATTCGTGTAGAAGCACTTCAGGTGCGTCTCTTTACACTCAGCACCTTGTGGATCTAACCGAAGGACCTCACTGGCACACAGCCCCTCTGATTCTAGCGTACCATCCCTTAGGTCTTCACCGGCGTGCCTGGTTTTAGCCCCTTCCCCCTTCGACTCTAGTTTAAAGCCCTATCTATCAGCCCTGCCAACTCCTGACCAAAGATCCTTACCCCTCTCCGAGAGAGGCGCATCCCATCCGGTGCCATCAGGCCCGGTGTAGCATAGACCTTCCCGTGATCAAAGAACCCAAAATTCTGCCGGTCACACCAGTCTCGAAACCACGAGTTTATGTGAACAGCACGCCTTTCAGCTTCGATCCCCCCTATCGGAAGGACAGAGGCAAACACAACCTGCGCCCCTGATCCTCTAAGTAGTCGCCCCAAATCCCTAAAGTCTCTTTTGATCGCCTTCGGACTTCTCGTTGCTACTTCATCGCTACCAGCCTGAAAGACCAGTAGCGGGTAGTAGTCAGTGGGCCGTACCAGGCGCTTGACTTTCTTGGCAAAGTCTCTCACCCGAGCCCCAGGGAGGCAACAGACTTCTCTGCGGGTTGGGTCCGGTCGGCATATCGGTCCCTCTGTCCCTTTCAGAAGGGAGCCCCCCATAACAATAGCCCTTCTTTCTTTTTTGAAGGATGATGTGGCAATGCGATGTGTAGGTCGCCTTGTCTTAGGCGCCCCCTCCAACTGGGACGGGTTTTTATCTACTTTGTCATTCAGATTGTCTTGTTCTAGTCCTTCATATCGATTATTTAAGGGTAGATGAGAAGGTGAGGTGGGCAGAGAGAGGGCTCGCCTACCACCCCGAATAGGCACCTGCCTCCATTCCCCCCCTTGATCTAGGTCTCCTCCCGCTGCCTGGCAGGAGGAGGGAACCTCCGTCTTCTGCATAACAGGAGACGCCTGTGCTGTGGCAGGCTCGTGAGCCTGCCTCAGAGAGGGTAGAGTGCACCTCCACCAGTCAATTTCCATCTCTGATTCCCTGATGCTCCTGAGCCTGTTCACCTCCTCCCGGAGCTCCGCTACCTGGCTGAGCAGTTCTTCAACCTGGGCACACCTCCCACAGGCATACCCACCACTGCTGTCGGAGACCGACAGAAGGCTGGGGCACACTCTGCAGCCCAGGACCTGGATGGCTGCATGTTTCCCCGAGCCCTCCGTCTGAGTAGCCACACTGGTGACCGTGGCTGGAGATGCCGCACGAGATGAGGAGGCCACGGTTTTCTGCCTGGTTGATACCATGGTCAGGTTCTGCGCAAGCAGGTTACAAGCACCGAAGGGAGAGGCAGCTGCAACAGAGCGACGATGGGCCCCCTTCTCGCCCTGCCCGTGTGAACTGCCGTGCCACGCCCTTCGACGCGCCACGCCCTGTTTGTCCGTCCTGTTCGCCGCGCTCCTGGTCGCTCGCGCTCCCTAGGGGCAACTTTTAAACAGCCTGGGAGGGGGCGCTGCTGGCTCCGCCCGCGCCTCGTCAGCCTCCCTCGCAAGGACTGCTGGGTCCCGGCAGCTCCCCCAAGTGGCCTCGATGCCGGACAAAAAGCCCTGCCCGCCTCGGTCCCCTGCTCCGCTGCAGAACACGTCTGCCCCGGAGCCGATCGCCTCAGCAAATGGAGGATGGTTTAAATTAAATGGTTTAAATTAAATGGTTTAAATTAAATGGAGGATTAAAGAGGATGGATGTCGGAATGGGAGTGACCCGGAGTAACGACGCAACCTTGATGCGAGTATAATCGTTCTCCTTTAATGAATGTTCTAGCAAGGTATATATATGCTACCATTACAGCATGCGCAGACAACAACTTATAATTGGTCTAACTTCTATGCACACGTCTCTAGCACTAATATAATTGGTACAACAGTGTCATCTCTCCTCCTGAACATAGTTCCGTATATTTTAGTTGTAACATCACTCAAGGTTATCAGCCCTGGGCCTACATTATCTTCACAGTCCTTCAAGGCCTGAGTTGCGCACTTGTAATTAAATCATGCCCCTTCTCATTTAAACATAGCTCCACAGATGGGCCCCAATACCAACCCCTGGGGAACACCATTTGTGACCAGTTGCCAGCTGGATTTCACTCCATTCACCACCACTCTCTGGGCCTGGCCATCCAACCAGATTTTAACCCAGCAAAGAGTGTACCTGTCCAAGCCATGGGCTTCCAGCTTCTCCTGGAGAATACTGTGGGAGATCGTGTCAAAGGCTTTGCTGTATGTATGATTTACTTAGAAAAAAAAGGTTTAAATTAAAATTATGAACATTTCAAACTGAAAGACAAAAAGGTTCAAAACTTTTTCACTGGTGTTAATAAGAAACTTAAACAGTTTATCAGTGAGGTAGAAGAACCATCTTCGAGAGAAATGAGTTTTAGAGCTTTTACCTCCACAAAACATTTTGAAAGTGAAAACTTAAGAAATCAAGACAGCTTTATGAGTAAGAACTTTTTTATAAGAGTTGAAAATAAAATCATTGAAAAGTATCACTTCAGTCATTTTGAAGTGGTAGTAGAGCCAAAGACAGAAGGGAAATGTTCAGTCCATATATTCCATTCAGTTTGTAATATGTGAACAGTTTTAGCTGATGAGAACACAGGGC
This sequence comes from Heteronetta atricapilla, assembly GCA_011075105.1. Taxonomy (NCBI): domain Eukaryota; kingdom Metazoa; phylum Chordata; class Aves; order Anseriformes; family Anatidae; genus Heteronetta; species Heteronetta atricapilla. The sequence continues at coordinate 20,345 of MU013294.1, forward strand.
AAGACTGCATACTTGGAAAGCCCAGTGTCCTGGTTTCAGTTAGGACAGAGTTATTTTTCCTCCTAGTAGCTGGTAGGGAGCTATGTTTTGGATTAGGATGAGAAGAGGGCTGATAACATGCTGATGTTTTAATTTCTGCAGAGCAATGCTTACACTAAGCCAAGGACTTTTCAGCTTCACGCTCTGTCCTGCCAGCAGGCAGGCTGGGGGTGCAGCAAGAGCTGGGAGGGGACAGCTGACCCAAACTGGCCAAAGGGGTATTCCATACCATCTGACGTCATGCTGAACAATACATAGGGGTGGCTAGCGGGGGTGGGGGGCCAGCTGCTCAGGGTTGGGCTGGTCATCGGTCAGCGGGTGGTGAGCAAATGCATTGTGCATCGCTTGTTTGTACATATTATTATTATTACTATTATTACTTTCTATCTTAATAAACTGTCTTTATCTCAACCCACAGGCTTCACTTTCCCATTTCTCTCCCCCATCCCAGAGAGGGAGGGGGGAGGGTGAGCGAACGGCTGTGTGGTGTTTAGCTGCCAGCCAGGTTAAACCAAAACACCCAGAAAGATATTGTTCCAGCTTCTAAAGAATGTCTAAGTTATTGTATTGGGTTTATGTGGGAAGGTTTTGGTAGTGGGAGCAGGGGGGAAGAGGCTGCAAAGATGTTATCTGTGAGACCAGGAGCTGTCACTATATCTGACAGTCAGTTCCAGCCATCTCTAAAAGGGACCCATCACTGGCTAAAGCTTAGACAATGAGTGATGCTGGTTGTGCTTTTGTGTTGACATATTTAAGAAAGGAGGAAAAAATGGTGTGCAGCAGCTGTGAGAGAGAAGAGTGAGAAAAGATCACAGAATCACAGAATAGTCTAGGTTAGAAGAGACCTCTAAGATCACCAAGTCCAACCTCTGACCTAATGCTAACAAGTCTTCCACTAAACCATATCCCTAAGCTCTACATCTAGACATCTTGTAAAGTCCTCCACGGATGGTGACTCAATCACTTCCCTGGGCAACCTATTCCAGTGACTAACAACCCTTTCAGTAAAGAAGTTTTTCCTAATATCCAACCTAAACCTCCCCTGGCACAATTTTAGCCCATTCCTCCTCGACCTGTCACCAGGGACGTGGGAGAATAGACCAACCGCCACCTCGCTACAGCCTCCTTTAAGGTACTTATAGAAAGCGATAAGGTCGCCCTTGAGCCTCCTTTTCTCCAGGCTGAACAAGCCCAGCTCCCTCAGCCGCTCCTCATAAGACTTGTTCTCCAGACCCTTCACCAGCTTCATAGCCCTTCTCTGGACTCGCTCAAGCACCTCTATGTCCTTCTTGTAGTGAGGGGCCCAAAACTGAAGACAGTACTTGAGGTGCGGCCTCAGCAGAGCCGAGTACAGGGGGACAATCACTTCCCTAGTCCTGCTGGCCACACTGTTTCTGATACAAACCAGGATGCTGTTGGCCTTCTTGGCCACCTGAGCACACTTCTGGCTTCAGTTCAGCTGACTATCAAGCAATACTCCCAGGTCCTTCTCTGCTAGGCAGCTTTCTAACCACTCATCTCCCAGCCTGTAGCTCTGCTTGGGGTTGTTGTGCCCCAGGTGCAGGACCCAGCACTTGGTCTTGTTGAACTTCATACAGTTGGCCTCAGCCTATCGGTCCAGCCTATCCAGATCCTCCTGCAGAGCCTTCATACCCTCGAGCAGATTGACACACACACCTAACTTGGTGCCGTCTGCAAACTTACTGAGGGTGGACTCGATCCCCTCATCCAGATCATCGATAAAGTCATAGAAGGAGATCAGGTTCGTCAAGCAGGACCTGCCCTTCATAAACCCATGCTGACTGGGCCTGATCGACTGCTTGCCCTGCAAGTGCCGCATGATGACGCTCAAGATAATCTGCTCCATGAGCTTCCCTGGCACTGAGGTCAAACTAACAGGCCTACAGTTCCCTGGGTCTACCTTTGGGCCCTTCTTGTAGATGGGCGTCACGTTTGCTAGCCAGGACCTCCCCTGATAGCCAGGACTGCTGATAAATGATGGAAAGCAGCTTGGCCAGCTCTTCCGCTAGTTCTCTCAATACCCTTGGTTGGATCTCATCCGGCCCCATCGACTTGCATACATCCAAATGCTGAAGCAGGTCGCCAACCATTTCCTTGTGGATTATGGGGGCCACAATCTGCTCCTCATCCCCTTCCACCAGCTCAGGGTACTGGGCATCCAGAGAACAACTGGTTTTGCTGCTATAGACTGAGGCAAAGAAGGCGTTAAGCACCTCGGCCTTTTCCTCATCTCTTGTCACGAAGTTTCCCCCCGCATCCAGTAGAGGATGGAGATTCTCCTTAGTCCTCCTTTTTGTGTTGATGTATTTATAAAAACATTTTTTGTTTTCTTTAACAGCAGTAGCCAGATTGAGCTCCAGGTGAGCTTTGGCCTTTCTAATTTTGTCCCTGCACCGCCTCACAACATCTTTATAGTCCCCCTGAGTGGCCTGCCCTCTTTTCCAAAGATTATAAACCCTCTTTTTTCTCCTAAGCTCGAGCCACAACTGTCTGTTCAGCCAGGCCGGTCTTCTTCCACACCGGCTCGTCTTTGAGCACGTGGGGACAGACCACTCCTGAGCCATTAAGATTTCTTTCTTGAAGAGCGCCCAGCCTTCCTGGGCTCTGCTGGGCGTGGTGGCACACACCTGTAGTCCCAGCTGCTCAGGAGGCTGAGCCTGCCGGATTGCTTGAGCCCAGGAGTTCTGGGCTGCAGTGCGCTATGCCGAGCGGGTGTCCGCGCTAAGGCCGGCATCAATATGGTGAGCTCTGGCGAGCCGGGGCACACCAGGTTGCCTAAGGATGGGTGAACCGGCCCAGGTTGGAAACGGAGCAGGTCAAGATGTGAGAGAAAACTCTCAAGACACCAAGGTCAGTGAAGAAGCAAGGGGAGGAGGTGCTCAAGACGCTGAAGCAGAGATTCCCCTGCAACCCATGGAGAAGACCATGGTTAAGCAGGTTGTTCCCCTGAAGACCATGGAGGACCACAGTGGAGCAGATGTCCACAGTGCAGTCTGTGGAGGACCCCATGCCAGAGCAAGTGGATATGCCCTGAAGGAAACTGCAGCCTCTGGAAAGTCCAATTAAAGAGTAGGCTCATGGCAGGAATGGTAGCTCTTTAGGGGACCCATGCTGGAGTAGTCAATTCCTGAAGAACTGTACTCCATGGTATGGACCCATGCTGGAGCAGTTCTTGAAGAACTGCATCCCACAGGAAGGATCCGTGTTGGAGCAGTTCCTGAAGGACTGTATCCAGTGGGAGGGACCCCACACTGGAGCAGGGGAAGAGTGTGGAGAGAAAGGAGCTGCAGAGATGTACTGTTATGAACTGCCGCAACCCCTAATCTCTACCCCCCATGCAAATCTAGGGGGAGGAGGTAGAAGAATTGGGGGTGAATTTTAGCCTGGGAAGAAGGGTGGTGGGTGGTGGGTAGGTGTTTTTAGTTAGTTTGCTTTTTTTCAGTTCTCACTATCCTGTTCTACTATTAACTGGCAATAAATTAAATGAATCTTCAGCAAGTCGAGTCTGTTTGGTCCATGACAATAATTCCTGAGTAATCTCCCTGTCCTTATCTCAACCCACAAGCTTTTTCATCTTATTTTCTCCCCTATTTTGCTGAGGAGGGGGAGTGAGAGAGCAGCTTGATGAGCACTTGGCTACCAGCCAAAGTTAACTCACCACAGTAAGAAATAATTTAACACACTAACATATATGCAAAATTGTGAAAGTGAGGTTTCTGTTATCTCCTCCTCAAAAGACTATTTCAATGATTTACATTTACCATAAACCAAAATGTTCAAAGACTAGGAGCCTTTTTATAGCACACATTACAGTCTTAAATTAATCTCTAGAAGAGTATAAATGCTTTCCCTACCCCACAAAGCAGGATGTATTTTATGCTGCAGGCTATTTGCACTACTATTTTTCTCTTGACATTCATATTCCACCTTATGTTCTATACTTGGGCTCTAGTTAAAAGCACAACACTGTTAGTGTCATTCTGTCAGATCATTATGCTGAGAAAAATAATTAACAACACATCAAAGATATATGTCTATTTCTGATACCTGTGACATTAGAGGAATACAAAAATAAAAAGAAGTTTCCTGAATAACTGGAATAGTCTTCATGAAGGAAAAAAAATCCAAGTATTAAATAAGCTTCCTACTCTGTATATAAAACACTGGCCACTACTACATTTTGCCTGCTTAATTCAAACATCACCAACTTCTTACTTCTGTTATTCTTTGAAATAACAATACAATTAGAAAATATAAGTGAATATAAATCTTGAACTTTAAGTCAATATAATGAAGTTTAGTACTTTAGGGTTATAAAACCCTAGGGTTTTGAACCCATAGGGTTAAATAACGTATGAATTGTTTTCATTCCCACTGCAGATTTTTATGGCTCTGCTACACAACATTAACAGTACAATTAGCTACAATAAGAACATCTCTCTACAGTCAATTCCAATCCACTTTAACACAAAATAGATAGGTTGCCCTGACTCTCCACTGAGGAGATCAGTTTGTATCATATTATTTGAGGCTTAGCCTCTTGATCCCTGTAGAACTTCTCATTCTATTGCATGCAGTTGCATACAACTGCTGGTAGACATTTGGAAAACAGATGGGACTTGACAAGCCAGTCTGCTTTGAAAATGTCTTAGGTCTTCTACTAACAAATTTGAATTTTGATGTTTAGCACAAACTCTTCAATCAGTATACTTTACTAGTCCAACAATTTTAATCTCCAAATAATTATGTAAAAACACACACATTTTTACTGAAGCTCTCCAAAAACGTGTGTTTTAACCAAATTTTAAATAAAATTTAAAATGATTTTTAGTGGAATTATTTTTTCTTCAAAGTTGGTCATTTATGCTGATGTTTTCTTACCTCATTGTCTGACTCCACAAGCACTTGATCATATTCACTAAGGGCTACTAGGAACATGATAGATGTGACATTTTCAAAGCAATGTATCCATTTTCTTCTTTCTGATCGTTGGCCTCCTACATCCACCATTCTGCAAAATTAACAATGACCACATAAATTCTACAAATACCTTAGCAGATAAACATAGAGTCACATATGGAACATTGAATTCAAGAATTTAGATGAAAACACAATTTGGTTTGTTTTTCTTTTTTAAAAAAATAATTCCATTAATATTTCACAGAATTGTAGAATTGTTCAGGTTGGAAGAGACCTCTGGAGGTCATCTGGTCCAACCTGCCTGGCTCAAGCAGGACCACTTGCCCAGGACCAAGTCCAGACAGCTTTTGAAGATCTCCAAAGAGAGAGACTCCACAACCTCTCTGGGCAACCTCTTCAAGTGCTCAGTCACCTGCACAGTAAAGAAGTGTTTCCTGATGTTCTGACAGAATCGCTTGTGTTCCAGTTTGCGCCCATTGCCTCTTGTTCTGACACTGGGCACCAATGGAAAGAGCCTGGATCTGTATTCATTACAGCCTCCTTTCAAGTATTATTGCAGCCTCCTTTCAAGTATTTATAGACATTGATGAGATCCCCTCTGAGCCTTCTCTAGGCTGAACAGTCCCAACTCTCTTAGCCTTTCCTCCTAGGAAAGATACCCCAATCCCTTGATCATCTTCGTGACCCTTTGTTGAACTCTTTCCAATAGCTCCATGTCTCTCTTCTAATGGGGAGCCCAGAACCGAACAGAGATGCAGCCTCACCAATGCTGAATAGAGGGAAAGGATCACCTCTCTTGACCTGTTGGCAGTACTTTGCCTAATGCAGCCCAGGATTTCTTCTTTGTGTCAAGGGCACGCTGCTGACTCATGTTCAACTTGGTGTCCACCAGAATCCCCTAGGTCATTTTCTGCCAAGCAGCTTGACAGAAAAGCAGCAATAGACTCTGTGTGGCTCCCAGGATATATTGGTGCATGAGTTTGTTCCTCCCCAGGAATGAGGGGGGGAGGGAGAGAGTAACCAGCAGCCCTGTGAGGTACTCATAAACAGGGCTGCTGAACAAAGGGCATGGGGTAATGTGAAAGGGAGGAATTGCAAAATCAACAAAATGGGGGTTAAGCAGGGTCACCTCCAGCACTTGCAGGTAAGCAAAGATGTGTCTACAAGGCACCATTATGGATAAGTCCCCCACATCCAACATGTCGGGGTGTGTCTCTAAATTGCTTGTATACTAATGCACATAGGATAGGAAATAAACAAGATGGGTTAGAAATGTGCATACAGTTGCAGGGCTACAATCTTTCTGGGATCATGGACATGGTGGGATAATTCCGATGACTGAAATGTTGCAATGAAAGTATACAGGCTTTTTAGGAAGGACAGGCTGGGGAGATGAGGAGGGGGGTCTTGTTTTCCATGTGAGCTAGAGTGTATGGAGCTCTGCCTGGAGATGGATGAGGGAGGAGCTGACTGAGAGTTTATGGGTTAGGATTAAAGTTGCCCAGCTTGTTACAGCTGCCCAGTTTTAAAAGCATAAACTGAATACAATGTATTTACTAGTTAATAGCCAAAATAAAAACTCAAATTTGCCTGCAGAGTGTACTCCTAATTCATTAGGCATCTCAATGTAACTAGACACTTGGGTGTCTTAATTGCAGTTGTAATTGCATAGTTATTCTTTAAGCAACTGTTTTTGCACTCAGAATGAGCTGTGGGGAAAATCATTTGTTGCAGTGGTAGTAAACTTACAAAATATCACTTCTCTCTAAAAATCAAGTACAGAAGTGGTACCTTTATATTTCATAATTTACATGAATCAGAAGGAAATGTGGTTACATTTTCTGATTATTATTCATAATGAAACAGCTATACTCATTCTACTGAAAAATTACTTCTTACATCTTTAATGATAGTTGCCCTTCATATATGGAGAAAACCATAAAATTACCAATCTCAAACTTTAAACATAGAATAATTTGTACTTTTAACCAATATCCTGTACATGGTATTACTAATATAAAAGGAAAAGAATAAAAAGAAACAAAGCATCTGTCTACTTTTTTCTACCTGAAAATGACGCTTTGTAAGTCGAATGGATATTCAATGATCCCTGTTGTTGGGACTCGAACTCTAAGCACATCTTGCTGAGTTGGCAGGTAGGTTGAATCTGCTATGCGGTCCAAATCGTTAAGATAACTAAAGACAGGGAGAAACAACAGGAATGCAAGACAGTGACACCATTATACTACTGAGGAGAAGTGAAGGGAAGACTTGGGAAAAGAAGTAAGGTGTGGGATAGGAAGAAGTGCAAAAGAAAAAAGAGCAATATTGGCATAAAAGAGGGAAGAAAATGGACATTTTCATAGTTTCCAGTAAATAGCACAAAAGGACAGCATAATCATGATTTTCATATAAATTTGCTTGGATTTCACACATGGAACTACCAACAATTCAGAATTTTTAATTATTCATTTCCACGTTTTGACAAATTATATGATAAAATGTCTAAGAAATATAAACCAATATAATTTTATCTGAAAATGTCTTTTTCTTGATATTTACTCTGTAGTGTCACCACAGATACATGGATAGATAAATATGAATCTCTCTAGTGACAGTTAACTCATTTAGCAGAGATCATTATCAGTTACAAAATGGTAGGAGGATAAATAGCACTCTTTGGAGCTAAAAGAAACAAACTCACACTGACTGATTTAAAACAATCTCTCCAGATATTGTTATCAGAAGGGCGAGCTATGATCATCTAGCGTGATGTCTGGCACCTGAAATTCCTTCATCCAGGCAGAAAGTTCAGATAAAGTTATTAAGCCTACAGTACGTGCATCCAAGTCAGTTAGCAAATAATCTGAAACTGCAATAAAACTGTAATGACTTTTTAACTACAACAAACAACTCTTCTGCTATTGCTTAATGGTGGTTTTGAACCATAAAGCAGCAGTGCACTGGAGGTTTTAATCAACTTTCATAAGAGATGCTTAAAAAAAAAAAAGTTTGGATCCAGCAGTTGCATGCAAATTTAGTGCACCAGGCAGTTTGGGCTCTCCCCAGGCTAGATGTCTGCTGTAGGAAATGAAGATTTTGTGTATTTGATTACTTCCAAGCACAAGGATGACCTAGTTGGTCAGAGTTAGTCACTGATAAGATAACCTAAGGCTACCATGATTCATTCTAGGGGAAAGCAGCAATAGACTCTGTGCAGTTTATCAAATCACTGAATATCACTAAGTTCTGAATATATTCTTTTCTTCATAGTTATTATTTAAGGTGTTATTTTTAAAAATAAATTCACACAAAAAATAACTAGGCTACTTCTAGATACTCAGAATGATTTGTTATGAAATAGTGAAAGTTGTCGTGAACAATGACAGAAACAGCAATTTGAGTTCTAATTTACATTATAAATACAGAAGGATTAATTTGTTAACCCTGGCAGAGAGCCAAAAATATTATCAAATTTTCTTCACTATGATTTTATTCATGAAAGATTAAGCTGACAGTAAACATTGAATATGAGAATATTACACATAATAAGAAAGATGTATTGAACCATATATCTTAGAAAAAATATATTCAGAAGTTAGTACTCTGATAAAATTTTCTCAGAACACTATTTCTAGGGTTTTCTAGGGTTTTTCTATTTTTTTTGAATATTTTCTCAGAACTAGTTTCTGCCAATGGAAAAAAAGGACTTGAAAATCTGAGCATTTCATCTGCCCTTAGATGTTTTACACAAAAAGCCGAATAGATAAGCTGATCATCAATTTGTTGCAGGGTGTGTGGATTTGTTATGGATAACCACAGGAGGAAATCCAAAGAGACACTGAAACACTAATTGACCTCTTTTTTCCTCCCACCCCTCTGTTGTCTGGAATACGTACTTGGATTTTTCCTTTCTCAAAGGTTATTTGGGCACCTGGTTTATTTAATAGGTTTCGCCCTAAAGAGAGGAAGGGGACATTCCAGCAAGTACAAAAATTAATGAGTCAAAACTCATTTCTTAATTTCACATTTAATTGGTTGCAAGAAGAGTTTAACTTCTCGCTTTCCCATGGCCCCAATCACTGACATAGAGAATTTACTCAATGGTCCCTTGCGACTGTTTACTACCAAATAAGTGGTTGCTGTATCTACTAAAAAAATATAATCTAATTTCCCGGCTTTACTGGAACCAGGGGCTCTGCTCTACTGGATAATTCTGACCCCGGTTCCCTTCAATCTGATTCTTCAGTACCAATCATTAACAAGTCCTCGTCAGGAACACTTGTTAATTTTGTCTCTCTGGATTGGTTCAGTTTTGGGCATTCATTCCTTTAATGCCCCTCCTCCTGACAATATGTGCTCTGATTTAATCCCAATGAGTCAGATGGGCAAGGGTAGATATTATATACTATATATATATAAATTGTCCCTTGTCCTCTTCCTCTGCCTCGATTTCCCATCAACCTGCCTCTTCCTCCTTTTTGAAATCCTTTACCACTTGACGATGTTTGGGTTTGAACCATAGCTGTTGCAAGCAAACTTTCCTGCATTTTTCCATTCTTCTGTTTCTCTTTTTGTCTTTTCTCCCTTTCTACTTCATCTCATCTCAATTAATTGGGAAATAGACATTCCTGAAACTCCATCTCCTCTCTGCAACTTCTAATGGATATCAGGGGCTGATTGTCCTATAAACAACATATTAAATGTTACTTTATTTGCCTCATCAGGATTTAAATCCATCTATTTCCTAGCTACTTCACATAATCTTTCATAAAATGCTGATTTTGAATGCTGATTCAGGACCTTGATATAATGATTACTTGATTTATTTAATGATTACTTGATTACTTGGTTACTTGATATAATTTAGAAATATTCTTAGGCTTCAGTACCCATGCTTAATCCTGTAAGAAAGAGTGTTTTTGTGTTTTTGCAAAGAGATGTTACATTGTTTAGGAGGAAGGAATGTGGTATTGAGATATGCTTACAGCGATAAGAAAGCTTACTAGACAACTTTGTAAAATGCAGACAACAAGACTCCTTTGTGCAATTAAGTGAAAATCACAGTGTCAAGTCAGATAAAGGAAGGAATATTGCCACCTCATAGAGTAAAAAGTCACAAGAAACTTGAAAAATAACAGGTTGGCAGCTGAAAGCTATGTATTATTTGTGGAGCGTCAGATAGGTTGTGAATCTGGAGTACCCAGTCAATGGGGAAACAGGGGAGGGTCCCAATCATCGAGAGATAAAGTATATAAACTGTGCTATGTAACTAGTAGGCGTGCTCCTGCTTGCAGGACACCCGCCATTGTAATTTTGAATAAAAATGCTACCTCACTGAGACCCTCGCCTGAGCCTATGTTATTGGCCACAGTGTTTTCCACAATCCCATACAAAATTAACTCCTGATATGGTTTTACAAGCATTTTACCTCCATCTATATTTGGATCCCAAGGAGGTTCTTGCTCTGGCATGAACCTCTCCGGCCCTTCCCTTACATTAATCTTCCTATTTTCTTCATTAGCCTTCTCTAACACCAACTGTTTCTCTTTCAACATTTAACAAAACCTGCATGTCTTTCAGTCAGGAATGTGATTAAGTGCAGTCATTTGAAATACTCAGTATACCTTCTCAGGATTTTCTCTGTAGGATGTGGCTGACTCTTTCCAATTTATAATGGTACTTTTACAAAAAACATGAATCCCTGGGGTCATACTGCTTCCTGAAGTGGGGCCTGAAATGCTACCGGATTTTGTGCCCTCAATTCTCCCTGCAATTGGACTAAATCCTACCACTCCCCTAAACTCTTAACTCCCTTGCCTTTCATCTACAGTACTTTCATTGGATACCAAAAGCTATACATCCTCTTCCTCCTCACCTTGTTTCAAACACCTCTTTCTGATACTACATGTTGAGCAACACCTAAAGAGATGCTTAATCTTTTTATCAGACATTATCATGATTATATTACCATCACTGATTAACAGTTTACATTTTTCATAGTCTCATGATCATTCCATAAAGAAAAAAAGTCTAAATAAGATGCTTAATTATCTATTTATCCCATTTGCCTGTTTTGACAAAATAACATCAGTTATAAAATAGTATAATGCAAAGTACCCAATCTCAGTCAATTTTCCCTATCATCTAATTTATATTTAGGCTACCACTGCGTGCAATATTGCTTCAGTTTTCCTTTATTTAGGGGATCCCCACCAAGCTTATTCCAGTTCTTAGGGATGCATCCTAAAGGTGAACAAGGAGTTGGTTCTGAGAAAGTACTAGTCCCCATTTTACCACACAAAACAGTCTATACCCACAACTCTGGTTGCTGCCATCTATGTGTATGAAACTATTTACCAATATTACAACTGACCCACAACTTCATACACTCTGGACGTCACCATCTACGTGCATGAAACTATTTATTACAAATGCTGACCCAAACCAAAACTCTTTAACAAAGCCTCCTAACCCCCCTTTACAACCTTAACCAAAAATAATACCTCACCCACATTTGGCATTGCACTGCTGAGTTGCTTACTGATTCTGGACAGGGAGAGGATCCCGGGAGTCCCCAATCAAAATGTTCGGTGCATGCTGGAGTCCTGCAAATCCCTTCTCCCCACTGGCAGCCAGCAAGATGATTTGGGAAAGGCTCTAAGGCTATCCCATCTGTGTCACCAAAAACTGTTGTCCAATAAAAAGTTTGGATTTGTTACCCGGTGTGCAATAAGCCAATCCACACACTAGGTTGAGATATTGTTTATTTCAGAGTTGCAGAAGTCTGGGTACCAGGTGGTTTCTCACAAAGCTGGCACACCTAAGGATTTTCTGTACCACTCTTTATACAGTTCCTTATCAATAAATTTACATGTTTGTACAATCCCCTAGCCTCTGATTGGTTACATAATTAGCATAATGCTGACATGACAGAATCATTCTGTGCACCCTCAGAAAGGAATGGTCCCTTGTTGGGCTGGGGTGTCCCAGCCTAGGGGGCATGATTTTTACTATTATAATGAGGATAGTTCAGAGACATAACATTAGAATGCACTTAATCTTTGTTTTTCAGCCAACTATTCATGACAGGTTGATTGATGGTTGTGAAATGTGTTAATTTGATTCGTGTCAGTATGGAACAATGCTAGGGCCGCATGATGAAATAGAACCTTCTATTTAAGAAAAACAGAGTGATTAGTGTACATAGTTCTTGTATCATGCAAACGAAGGGTCCAGCAATTTGTGTAAATAGAGGGTTTGAAGGGCGAACATTGAGACTCTAGTCTGGGAGATAAGAGGACCAAGGAGTTTTTTTAGGAAACTGCTGACTTTTGCATGGGACGCTGCCCAAGCCTCTGATATCTGGCAAAGAGATCCACCAAATAAGGAGAAAGGGGTAGTTGAAGGACGACAGAAGGACAAAGCCTGGGAGGAAGACTATGAGCCTTCAGCACAAGAGACCCCCAGAAAGACCACCAGAGACTGATACGCATGTGTCCGGAGAGGGTTTGGATTCTGGGAACTAATTATAATGACCCTGACTTTTCTAGGAATAGTGATGAATATTTATTAGTCTAGGAGCATAAAAATCAGCCCCCTGATGTAATAGGTGTGCGTCTTGGTGGAGCAGAGACTCCCAGTGCACCCAGCGCTGTTTGCTTGCCTCTATTCGCTTAATAAATTTCAAACTTTAATTAGAATCCTATTTGGGACTCAGTCATTTATCACAATTGGGGGCTCATCCGGGATGGCCTTGGTTCCTGAATTCTGACTTGATCTAGGAGGGGTGCCCCACCATTTGGTGGCTCCTGTTCCAGTCAGGTCGAGACTAACACCATCCTGAACCTGAAAAAAGGCAAGCAAAGAATTTGATTTTTTATGAGCTCCCTTGCCGGCTGCAGCATTGTTTTTTACCCGTAATTCTGCATGTGAAGATCCGAACGAAGACGACGGAGTCGTGAGTATTTAAGGCGTGTACCGTTCGGTTGGGTGGGATTCGGTTGCCTGCGTGTGTAAGAGTGTGACTGAGACGGAACCTGGTTCCGAAGCGAGTGCGGAGGTCTTCTAACCGCGGTTCCAATCTCCCGCGAGGGACTTGGCTGGTGAAGGACCGAAGCGATTCCTATAGGATTCGTGGGTGGGTGATAGGTCCTAAACCCCCTGCAAGACACTCTTACTAGGTAACCAAGGGCTGTAGGAAATGCCACAGTAAAATTCCTAGATGGGTCAGACAAAATTGAGGACCCGGGACCAGAGAAAAGGGAGCAAATTAAAAATGGTTCAGTACTATATGATAGAATGGCCAAATCAGGATATCCAATAA
>JAACYQ010014271.1:0-15868 GCA_011075105.1 Heteronetta atricapilla
GGCGACAGCGGGCACCGGCGGCGCGGGAGCCCGGCCGCGATGCGCCCCGCTCCACTCCCCGGCGCTGCGGCGGCGCTGCCCCAGCCCGGCCCGGCCCGGCCCGGCCCGGCCGCCGCGGAATCCCAGTGCGGGGCCGTGCCGGCCGGTGCCGGCCGCGGGAGCATCGCCGGGGCGCACGGCCCCGCCGGTGCAGCGGGCCGCGGACACCCCCGGCCAGCTGTGCACGCTCGCCGGGGCGCGCTCCCCCGGGCTGCCAGCAGCCAGCCGTGCCGCCTCCCGCCGCCACACCTGCCCCTGCGCTCCCACGGCCGCGAGCATCCAGATGTGCCTGCCCGGCGCATCCCTGCCCAGCTGCGCCTACGTGCCCAGTCCCGCAGTCGCCCGGGTTGCACGCTTGGCCGGCCGCAGCCCGGCCCGACGTGCCTCTGCTGGCCCCTCACAAGGTGCTCGTGGTCCCCCGGGGTCCTGCCAGGGGGTGAACTCCAGCTGCGTCCCCCCCCCCGGGCACCCCTCGCAGCAGGACGCGGCAGTGTGACAGGTTTGGGTCCCCAGCCCAAATCTTCACCGGGGAGAGTTCCTTGCCCCCGCGGACCCAGTGGGTTTGCACCAGCTCCCGATTCCCATCTTCTCCTAGGGCTTTCCCCAGCGGCCGGCTCTGCAGCGCCTGTCCCGCTCCATCCCGGGGGCACAGCTGGTCCCGCATCCCCGGCACCCGCGCTGGGGCGTGCGGTGCTCTCCTCCCCCGGGTGCACCCATCGCCGCTGCCCGCCCTGCAGGTGCGGTGCCATCCCTCTTGCTGCCTTCCTGAGCCTGTTCTTAATTGGCTTCTCGTTCGTCGTGACCGCAGGAGGCAATAATTAACGCTGCTGCTCATGATGTGCTACAGCAGTACACGTTGCAGGCAAGGGCCTCCTGGTGTCACGGTCCCCCCATGCCGGCTGGGGACAGAGGCTCAGCCAGCCCCTGCCCTGTCTCCAGATTAACACCCCGTTAATGACAGACGGAGGGTCCTGCTGAGCCTTCCTCCGGTGTGTGAGCACCTTTACCTCCTCTTCCTCCTTCTCCGCAGTTTGATGCCGAGTTTCGCCGTTTCGCCATCAAGCGCTCCAGCGTGGGCACGTTCCAGGACTTCTATCGCCTGCTGCAGAGCGTGCACCAGATCCCCCGCGTGGACGTGCTGCTGGGCTACACGGACGTGCACGGCGACCTGCTGCCCATCAACAACGATGACAACTACCACAAGGCCCTGTCCTCCGCCAACCCCCTCCTCAGGGTCATCATCCAGAAAAAGGGTCAGTAGCAGCCAGAGAAGGGCACTGGATCCGTCCCCTCCGTGGAAAGAGACGAGCAGGGCGAACAGCAGCCCACGGTTCCTGTGCTGGCTGCAGGGCTGGCTCTGTTCCCTCCTGCCACTGCTCTGCTGGATGGCCTGGGAAGAGGTGACACTGCTGCCACCCAGCTTGTGTTGTCAGGGCTCTTGGGCACCACTGGAGACTTTGCAGGGTGAGGGGGCTCGGCCCCTTCCTGGCTCCCCAGGGCATTGTCCTGGCTGCAGGAGTGCACACCTGGGGAGCAGCTCGTATCGGAGTGCCCAACAGCCGTGACAGCAGCGTCCCGATCACAGCTGCCTGGTGCTGCAAGGCTGAAAGCCTCCCGGTGACAAATGCCTCGGGTATGTCACCTCTTTGCGGGGGCGACGGAGACAAGCCCTCCTTGCGAGGTCCCCTTCTGCTCCGTTAATAGCACTGAGGCTTTTTAAACATTAAGCAGAAGTGCACAGAGGTGGAGCCTGCTCTAAAAGTCCCAGTGTCCCTGGCACGGCGCCTGGAGCATCCCGCTGGCTCTCGCTCATGCTGTTGCTACAAAGCCCCTGGGCGAGGGGTGACACTGTGCTGGGTCTCAGCAGCCTACCCCTGCCGGTGGGTCGGGTTTTCCTCGACTCGTGCTGGTGGCGGATGCCCTGAACTTGTTTCTTGCACTGCCATGTGGCATGCGGCCAGCACAGGCCATCCAGGCTGGTGGCAGTGGGGGAAACAGAGCCCACGGGGTGCTCCAGGGCTGTCCCTACCAGCGCCAAGCCATCCCCTCAGCTCAGAGCGATGGACAGAACTGGGCTGCAGCACAGGGAGCAGGTACCGGGGCTGCTGTGGGAGCATCACTTCTCTGCCAGAGCTGCCTCTCCTTCTGGGAAAGGTCTGTGGGGGTCCGTGGGCGACCGCGCTGAGCTGACACAGGGCGGGGAGCACGTGGCCCCGCAGCATGGGCAGTGCGCTGAGGGCAGGGAGGCAATGCCACTGGGTCCCGCTCGCCCTGGCTCCCGGCCGTGCCCGCAGCAGAGGGGCTGCGGGAGGTATGTGGAGAGGCTGGGAGCAAGCCCTGGGTGAGTCACAGCTGATTTAAAATGGATCCAGGTCATCCCAGGGCTGGGCTGTAGTCAAACCAGTCCAGGTTGGTGGGGAAGGCGGCTGCAGAGCCTCTTTCACATGTTGAGTGTGGGAAGTATGCACACGCGTGTGTACATACGTGTGTGTGTGTACGTGCTGGGGGGCTCTGGAGCAGCCAGTCCTGCGGCAGGGGCTCAAAAAGCAAACACTGCAAGCTGGGTTGCTCTCCCTGCCGTCACCCCTTCGGGTGCCTCCTCGGCCAGACTCACGCGGAGGTGGTGAAGACGTCCCAGCAGTGCCGTCAGCCCGGCTGGGGACAGCTCCCCCTCCCTGGCTAGGCATGGCCCGGGGCGGGCTGGAAGGGCAGGAGAAAGCCCAGCGTGTCCCCAGGGCTTGTCTGCAGGGCGCTGACCTGCCCGGTGTGGCTGCTCCGCACCCCTCGGAGAGGAGCTGCATGCTGAAATAGCTGTGGGAAAGCCTCCACCGCCCTTCCCCGAGCTAAAAATAAGCCAGGCAGTGAGTGCAGGGAGATATTTATATCCCCGGAGCCCTGGCAGGCTGGCTTGTCCTGGGAGAAACCCCGTGTCCCTTGGGTGTGGGGTGTCCCCAGTGCCCGTGTGGCTGGAACGGGGTCTGGGTGCTGCCGGGGGCACCTGGAGCACGGTGCCCCCTCCGTGGGTGCTGCACCTGGGTGGCACGGGGGTTGTGCTCCCTTCCCCTTGCTGTGTCACTGGGGGCAGGCTCTCTGTTCCCATTAGCACCTTTCGGAGATCATTTGGGGACGGGGTGCTTCGCCCCATTGCTGGCCGCTGGCGGGAGCTGGGGCTGCTTGGCTGAGGTGGGTGCTGCTGGGGCCAGGCTGAACCCAAGCCAGCAATTGCTCCCATGGCAAATGAAGCATTTCATGGGCCTGGCGATGAGGAAGAGCGTGGCCAGCAGCTTGAGGATGCTGTTACACCCTGGAGGGATGTGCTGGCAAGGCAGTGTGCAGGTCTGGGCTCCCCCCTGAAAAGGGATGGGGAGAAACCAGAGAGGGCCCAGGGGATGTTCCCTGGCACCTGCAGAACACGGCCAAGGGGGGTCGTGGGGGAGCTGGGACCCACAGAGCAGCCACAGGGTGGTCACCCAGGGCACAGTTGAGGGGGATGGAGCCAACACCTGTCTGGTGGTGGCAGACCATGAAACAAGAGGCAGTGCTGGAAATTGTGGGTTGGGAAGTTTGTGGGTCTGGGGGTGCTGCAGCCCAGGGATGGGTCACCAGGAGGTGGGGGTCTCCATCCTCAGGGGTGGCAGGGCTCTGCGGGACATGGCTGTGGCCGCACCGATCTGGTGGCAGCGATGGTCCTGCTCCAACGGGGACAAGAGACTTGGGTGCTGTCACATCCCCCAGTCGTACTGGGAGAGCTGAGGTCTGGATTCCCTCTCCCCAAACCCAAACCAGGGCATGGCACCAGCTCCTGGGCCGTTAGAGCCAGCAGCTCCAGTGTTAAGCTGCAGAGTTTGGCTTAAAGCGTGATTAAGGCTGAATCACTGCCTCGATCCCACTAATCCCGGCTGTGAGTACGCTGGGTAATCCCAGGAGAGGAGATGGGCCTGCAGGAGACAAGCTGTGGGAAGAGCCAGGGGCAATGATCCGGGGGGAAAAAGCTGGTGAGACCTGGGAGCAGGGTGCTTCTCCCACCCATTCCTCTGGCACCTGGGGCCAAGGACACGTGGTTGCCCGTGTCCCCAGGAGGTCACAGCGCCAGCCGGGCGCTGCCTGACTGCATCCCCCTTGTGTCCCGCAGCAGAGTCCGATGCCGGCGTCTTCGCCTCCAACTCCTTGCAGCGGAAGAAGAAGGGCCTGCTGCGCCCTGCGCACTACCGGGCCAAGCCGCATCTCCTCATCGGCATGCCCCAGGACTTCCGTCAGATTTCCTCCATCATCGACGTGGACATCCTGCCGGAGACCCACCGCCGCGTGCGGCTCCACAAGCACGGCTCCGACAAGCCGCTAGGCTTCTACATCCGCGACGGCGTCAGCGTGCGCGTGGCCCCGCAGGGTGTGGAGAAGGTGCCCGGCATCTTCATCTCCCGCCTGGTGAAGGGCGGCTTGGCGGAGAGCACGGGGCTGCTGGCAGTGAGCGACGAGATCCTGGAGGTCAATGGCATCGACGTGGCCGGCAAGTCCCTGGACCAGGTGACGGACATGATGGTGGCCAACAGCCACAACCTCATCATCACCGTCAAGCCGGCCAACCAGCGCAACAACGTCATCCGCAGCAGCAAGGCCTCGGGCAGCTCGGGCATGTCCACGGACAGCACCCCCAGCCAGCAAACCCCCAGCCCGGCCTCGCAGTACCTGAGCAACTACAGCACGGCTGAAAGCGACGAGGAGGGCGACCTGGTCATCGAGAGCGACAGCGCGCCCCACTACATCCCCGGGGGCTGCCCCAACGGGGGCCCCGTGGACGGACCCCTGCCGCGCAGCGTGTCCCCGCACAGCTCGCGGGGCTCCCTGCAGTCCCTGGGCAGCCACGACGGCAGCCCCGGCCGGGGCAGCGTGCGGGAGGACGGCACCCTGCTCACCCTATAGCCGTGGGGCCGTGCTCCAGCACTGCCCCTTACAGCTGGCCGGGTTTCCGCACAGCCGGACTGGTCGTGGGCACCAGGGCGATGGCGGAGGCCGAGCTGGGCTGCCCCTGCCCTGTCCCGCTGCCCTGGATCCCCAAGGCAGCGCCTGCTCCCGCCAGGCACTGCCTATCTGAGCACCTCGCCTCCCACCCCACTTCTTCCAAACGAGTGGGTTTTTTAATTGTTTTATCAGAATACACATCACTGAGTAATATAT
Source organism: Heteronetta atricapilla (assembly GCA_011075105.1). Lineage (NCBI taxonomy): Eukaryota > Metazoa > Chordata > Aves > Anseriformes > Anatidae > Heteronetta > Heteronetta atricapilla. Next base: position 5,215 of record JAACYQ010014271.1, read on the forward strand.
TGCAATGGACAGTAAAACCTTTTATAGGAAGCACCCCGCTTGTCCGTGCTTCGCGTCTCTGCAGGGGCCAGCAGCAGGCCCCAGCCACCCCGAGGTGCTGCTCCCCTCCAGGACAGCAAAGGGCCTCTGCCGCAGGACGGGGCAGGCACTTCCCCTGCAATAACCCCACCATAGCCCCTGGCATTGTGCCCTTGTGCCATTGCTGCTGCTTGGGGTGGCCCCGGTAAGGCTCATCGCGGGGAGTTTTGGAAGGATGCTAGGGCACATCATCCCCCTGCGCCCCTCTGTCCCGCTGCATGTGTCCAGGCACCGTGAGCCTCGCCTGGTCTTCCCAGCCCACTGCAGCCACATTCCCACCTTGTCCCCTCCACAGTCCCCTCACTGTCCCCTGGTGATGCCTTCAGGGACACGGGTGGCCCCCAGCCCTGCAGCAGGTAACCCCTCCAGCCCCGAGCTCAGGAGGCCCAAGCCACACAGGGGATGCTGTGGGGAAGCTGCTGCATTGGTTTAGCAGTGATGCCCAACCACATCGGGTCTCCCAGCCCCTTTGCCCTGGGCCCAACCAACACAGGGTCCTCCTGTGGGTACGGCGGTGCAGGGTGCGTGGTGGCACCTGGCTGGGGGAGGAGGAGGACCTTCAGCCCCCTGGGACTGCGAGGGCTGAGCTGGAAGCAGCTCCCTGTGGCCATTGAGCAAGGCCCTAGACAGGCAAGACAGCAAACCCGACAGCAGAGCTGGTTAGTCCAGGCTTGTTTACAGCAGGGAAGTGCATGGGGGCTGGCACACACGGCCCCTAGGCTACCCACAACAGGGCCAGTGCTGTTCTAAGCACAGCCCTCACCCAGCCAGCTCAGCCTTGCGGCAGTGATGCCCTGAGGAACGGCCCCATGGGAGCACGAGGCCATCTTCCAGCTGGCACCTTGCCTCCTCCAGCCCCTGAGCACTGAAAGCTTCCTTGGGGCTTGGCAGAAGCAACAACCCCAACAGCCCAGGGCACTGCAGGGCTGCGGACACAGGGCGAGGCTGCCCTGCAACATCCCACTGCCCAGGCAAGCCCCAAATCCTGCTCAGGGATCAAGCCTCCCCCTGCAACAAGGCAGCTGCATACAGCATTCGCTCCCCACCCCGTGCAGTGCTGGTGGCAACCCCATGGCTGGAGATGTTCCAAACCCAGCTGGACAAGGCCCACAGCTTTGGAGCCATCCCTTCCTGGGGAAGGAGGTGGACTAGGGCCTTCCACCAATCCCTTCTGCCCTGAATCTTCCTAGGCTTCATGCAGCAGGATCCCTGCACCGGTCTGCTCATCTCCCTCTGGGGCATTGGATGGTAAGGAGGCACTGGTGGGATTTCCATGCACACTCAGTGACTCCACTCCACATTCACCAGTATGTCCCTGCACCCGAGCCCTATAAAACCTAATCCCTCAGGCCATCTCATGCAGGACTCGCGTCCCTCCCTCTGGTTGCACCACATCAATGCTGCTGGTTTCTGCTGCCCATCACCACCCCTCAGGCTCTGCTGAGCCCACCGGGAGTTACACGCACACCAGTGGAGGGAAACAATGCTTTATTGGAGCACATCCTGCCCCACAGAGGGCAAAAGCCTCTCCAGACACCCTACCAGATCCCCTTGCTGCCAGCTCTTCCTGCGTGAGAAGGAGTTCTGTTCCTCTTTGCTGTTGAGCTGCTGTGGGCATCCAGCAGGTCAGAGGGTGCAGAGGCACGGGCTGCGTGCTGGGGATGGGTCAGCGCAGAGGCCCAGGGCACACGTGGCAGCCACGCAGTGCAAGGCTCTGCATGGCTGCTGGTCAGGCTGCTCTGTGTGCAGCCAAGCCTGCAAGTGCCCAGAATGAGCCATGACCTCGGAGGAAGAGAGAAACTGCAGAGGCAGCAGCATGGGAGACCTCCTATGAGTTTATAGAAGTGGGAAAGTAAGAGGTGATGAGATCTGTGCCATGGATTCAGAGCAGACAGCTGATCTCTGTGAGAAGTCAAGCAGCACAGAGGCAGCTGTTGCTCCACGCTGCACAACAGAGCAAATTAGCTCATCTCCCTCCCTTTTTCCTGGATCAGACACAGCACTGGAAGCAAGAGCAAGAGGCGCCAACTGCGTTTCAACACAGTATGGGCACCCCCATGGGCCCAAAGTCCTGAACCTGTGTTCTTCCCTCCCAAACTCTCAGCCCTTCCCAGGGACGAAGGATGCTTGCGCAGAGCAGCACAACACACCGAGCCCCAACAGCTCAGGAGTCCAGCTTGATGAAGACCTTGGGCCTTGAAAAAATTTTGAGGGCCTCCTCTATCTGGGAGAGCTTCCTCTCAAGCTCTACCCGCCTCTTCTGAATGCTGAGGGTGTCCACACGCATTGGCAGCATCACCAGGTCCTTTATCAACTGCTCCTGGGCTAGAAGGAAAAAAAAATAAATCTGGATGAGTGGAAAAGGAAAGGAATTCGTCTTTTTCCTAACACTATACCCTCATTTTCAGTCATGAAATGGTGGCAGCAGTGGAACAAGGACCCTGAGAGAATACCCATCCCTGGATTCAAAAAACAACTGGATGAGGACCAAAGCCACAGTTCTGAGAAACCTCTGCTTTAAGCAAGGGTTGGACTAGACACCTCGGAAGGTCCCTTCCAACCAAAACCACTCTTTCATTTTAACAGCAATAGTAACCCTAAGCTCAGGTCCTGTGGGCCAAGCCCGCTCCAGGGAGCCAGCCTTGTAACCTGTATTCCCCACCAAGCTGAAGGAGATTGCTCCTTCCACACACACAGATCAAGTGCAGTGACTCCTGCACTATCCCAGAAACGTGCCTTATTTCAGCATCTTCCCAAGTGGCAGGAAATCAGGTGGCAAGCCAGTGCCCCAGAACTCTGCTTTCCCCTAATCCTAACTATTTTTCTGAGCTGGAATCCCTGCTTCTCTTCCTCTTACTCTGCTTCAGACTGCTGAGCGTCTCCAGCCGCTGGCCCTCCGGCATCATGGTATGACCAGGTGGCGTGTCAGGGTCTGGCAGGCTTCGCAGCTGCTCCTCCATCTGTCTGCGCCACAGCTCCTTCCTCTCCAGCAGGCTGTCAAGGCAAATGAAAGCCCACGTCAGCACATCTGGCAAGAACGACTGCCCAAGAATCGAGCCCTTTGAGCTCTGCTGTCCCCGTGGTGCTGCCAGACTACAGAAGCCAAGGCTGGCAGCACCCCCACCCGTCTGCTGGCATATGCTCAGGGCTCCTGCTCCTTGCTTCTGGTCCAGAACATGGAGTCCTCTCACAAACATCCATGGGCCAATGATGGAATGAAGCTGGACAAGGTGGATGCTGGCAGAGAAGGGCAGACACAGCAAACAGCCAAAGGACTCATACAGTGGCCAGTCCTGGAAAAAGGTCACCCCAGAGCTGTTGGGGGCCCCAGAACTGCTTTTCACTCAGAACCCTAAAATGCAAGTCACTGGTTGGATGCTCCTCAGACTCCAGGTCCAAGGCAGGATGAATGCTTGCAAAGCAAACCAAGCTATCTGCCTCTGAAAACAAGCCTTTTAACACTGAAGATCACGTGAAGCAAGGCCTGCAAAGGGGCAGGAGCACATTTCTCAGAGCACACAGAGCATCCAAGTTAGCATCATTGTAACAGTGGCCAGCAAGAAAGGAGACAAAATTCTTTTCAAGCCCAGTCACATCGGCCATGGGATGCTTGTTCAATGAAGAATTCAGCATGTTTTGCATTTATTCCCCCAGGCCACAATCAATCGCACTGCCAGCATATGGTGAGAGTCTCTGGTCCTTGGTCCCCGTGTCTCTGTCCACGCAGAACCTGGGGGATGCAGTGAAGGGAGGTGGGCTCATGGCTGGAAGTCTCATGGACCAGACAGGGGCATACATACTACTGGGGGACGTGACCCTTCTGCTTGGTGTTGTACTCCTCCTGCTCCCGGTGCCTCTGTTCCAGCAGCTCAGACATCGCCTGCAGGGACTGGGAGCGCCGCAGCGGGGCCCGCTTGGCATTGCGGGCGTTGTGCTTAATGAAGTCAATGCTACTGCCCTCCACCTGCATCTGAAAGGAGAAAGGGGGAGGCAGCAGGAGCTTGCTTAGCACACACAAGCAACTGCCCTTGTCCCCATAAGGGAGAAAGCAAACAGGTACTCGCATGAGACGCTAAACTGCAGTGTGCTACGGCACGATGGACGCACCCTCAGCCTGTGCCATCTCAGGAGTCAGAGCCATGCACAGGCAGTAGCTATGGACATGGTTTGAGAAGGCAGGCACCAAAAAAAAGCAAAACCTAAAAAATGCCTTTTTTAAGTCCTAAAGCTGACCCCACATGAAGTGTACAAAGTAGGAGCAATGCACAAGTGACAGAAACCCCTGGGAGCCCATAGGTAGCTCGCAACTCACCTTGGTTTCAGCACCTAGTGCCTCTGTGCCTGCACCTGCTGTCATTCTGGCAGGATTTGGGGAAAGTGGTCTGCATGGCTTGATCCCAGAGCCACAGCGAGAATATGCCCTCAGGAACTTCAGAGTCTCTGGATTTGGAGGCGGGGAGCTCTCCTGGGAAAGGCGAGAAGAAACAGGCTACTGGAGGGATGCTGGAGCAAAGAGAAACCCATCGGGCAAAGTTTGTGTGGCCAACCACAAGCTCAGCCACGAGTTTTCAGTTGACAACTGACAACATGCTCTTCCTTCCACCATTTGGCAGAAGCTCTTGGGAGAAGCCAATCCTTACATGAATCACAGCCAGCAAAGGCCAAACCAGACTGCTTATGGCAACAAATCCAGACCTGGCAACTGAACTTTGTAAGGAACACTAAAAAAAGAAAAAAGGCCTGCAGAAACATACATGCAAATCACAAGCAGATGTAGCATTGACCAGAGAGTCCCTCCTTAGTGAATAATCCTGTAGGCATGAAAAGAAAGCAACACCAGATAAATAACCCTACAGAGATACCCACCAGAGCGAGGGACAATCTAAATGGATGGACAGTCCAAACTGACAATGATCATGACTCCTCAGAAAGCAGAAATCTTTCTGTGAAAAGTGCAAATTCCAGAGCGGAGTAAGTGTGCTGCGAGTTGAAATACGGAGCTGTGGTTTAACCCTGGCAGGCAGCTAAGGACCACACAGCCAGTTGCTCACTTCTCACCCTCACCTGCAGTCTGGCCTTCACCTTTGACTCCACATTCTCGTATTTCTGGGATTTCCACAGAGCTTTCACAGGCTTGGGCTGGCTGTGCTCCCGGGCTTGCTCCTTCTCTTTGCACTTCTTCTGAATCTCCTTTATTCGCCTCACATTTTCCTTCTCGTGGTCCTTGGACTCTTTCCCTGCACAGCAAGGGGAGATGCAGCCTTCAGCCCTCAAACACTGCCAATGGATATGGACTCTTGGAGCACGGCACCAAAGCTGACAGCTCCATCTCCAAAGCTGCCCACAGAAATAACAAGCTCCCCCCTTTCCTGCAGACTAGACAATCTGTGCATTTTTCCAACATTAGACACACACTCCTGTGCTGACCCTGTTCTGGGAAGATCTCAGCTGGCCCAACCAAATCCTCTTGCATTCCCTTCCTGTTTTGGCACAGCACTTGTGGTAGCCACCAGCTGGCAAACACCACGCTGACACCAGGTTGAGCTTGGGGCAGCACCAGGACACAAAGCCAATTAAGTGACAGCCAGTGCTCAGCTTTACCTCCTTTCTGGACCTCTGAATTTACTCTAGGTGTCTTCCCTGCCGAAGGGAACACCTCGTGCAAAGGTGTCCTCAGTAGCCACATGTATGAACCATCTTCCTGAATCCTGCCTGGCTTCAGTAACAAGGAATTCCCTGGGTTAAACATGCTCTATACGTTAAGATTTCAAAAACAGCTAGTAGCAAACTAGTAGATAAGTTCACTAGTAACAAACTAGAAAGTATGGATTTATTTCTAGCACCTCTCAACAGTCTCTCATCCATGTCTGGCTGCTCAGACCAAATTAAACAGTGTCATTTTGCAGTGCTTCTTCCCACTGCAGACCTAGGCCAGGCTGGACTGAGGGAGGCCACAGCAGCACAGGCAATGGCCCAGGGACACCACTGCCAGCCTGCAGGCGTGCAGGGCAAAGACAGGAGATAAGGTGACTGGCCCTGTGAAGCTCGAGCTCTCCTTGGGCAACAGAGCTGAGGAATCCACCCAAATCCCTGGTGCATCATCCCTGGCTCCAAATGCAGCAAGGGCTCAGCTGTACTTACTCTTCACTGGCAGCCCCCCACCAAGAGAGAGCCCCTCGAGCTGCAGCAGGAGACTGAGCGTCCCCTTCTGTCCCTTCTCCAGAAAGTCCTTTCCGCTGGGCCGAATGCGAGGGGCTGGCTGGAGCTGGTGGGCACTGCTCAAAGCATGAGGTGAGTTGGGAGGTAGGTCCAGGGGGGAAGAGGTAAAATCCAGTTTCTGAGCATTTCCTTCCAGCCTCCCTCGAGCTACAGAACAAGGAGAGGGAAGGAGAGAAGCAGATTATCAGGATTTTACCTCATGTTTTTCTTCAACTGCAGCCTGCAAGCAATGCTGAAGGTCCCCCTCCACCTCTGCCTCATGTTCTCCCATCTTTCAACCGGCTGTTCAGAGCACCTCACTTTCACTGGTGAGGCAGCAGAAGCACCCTGCACTGGTGTGGGTTAGAGGCCAAGAATATTGAGCACAACAAAGAATAAGGACAGAAAATGGGCAAGCTGCATCAAGCTAAAGTCCAAAAATGTCCATCCATCACACAGCACTTGAGGACTCACCTGAAAAAGGGCGTCTATAGCAGTTTGGAAAGAGTGTAGGGTCTGGAGGAATGGGCCCAGAAATCTTGGATGGCCCTTCACACATTCTGCTCTCTCTGTCTCTGCAAGGGAAACCAACCATCACTGAGAATGGGTTTGAACAGGGCTCATGGAGCCACTGCAAAGCTGCATTTAACGTATATGTGAACTTCTGACCTTCCTTAGAGAGCTCAAACGCAGCTGCACAGATGACCTGCAAGTAGAAAACAACCCCAAATGGACTCCATGCCGGTGAGGCAAGGAACAGAGCAGCATTGTCACTACTGTGGGACTAACCAGCATTGATCCTGAAATGTCTGTGGTTGTTGAAATACCAGTACCTTCAGCATGGGAAATCTTTCCTGACTTTGCTGTTCTATACAGGACAGTCTGATATACATACACAAGCATGAGCCAAGCTGTTTTAACTGCCCTGTGTACCTTTAGTGCACACAAAACACAAGGTAGATTGGCAGCAGCCAACACCTATTTCCCTGCCAACTGAGATCTTTTGGATAGCACCTTTTCCCTGTAGGAAATAAACCTGAGGGACCTGCTCCTTGCTCAGAATACGAGGATTCAAATGGAGATGCTGCACTGACAGGCACAGGCTGATGTTGTTTTAGACTATGCCACTAGAGCTCAATAAGTCATCAGAGTCATGCCACGATTTTGACAGGAGCCATGTCAGCTTGACTGGAGTCATTGCCGTAAGAGCTGGGGTTACAGCCTGCATAGCCTGACTCCTGAGACAGTAATTTAAAGATTTCAGAGACAGCTCTACTGAAAGAGCCCCCTTTTAGAATCCTCAGCATGCCAGCACTGATGGGACACAACATCTTCAGTTTAATTTATAAGCCAATAAATGATCAGTACAAGGCTGAGTGAGCCTGAGTCATAGCAACTAATGCACTGCCGTCTTCCCTGTTAAATCACCCTTGTTGACATGAGACCCATTAGCAGAAAGCTATTACTTATCTCCAAGACACAACTGCAGAGGCAATGTAAGCAGTGCTGACTACTGCACACCAGTAAGCATGTCCAGTGGCTTGTTGGTACCCAGCGACTCTGGACAAGCTATTTCTGAAGAGCTTCAGACACAGACTCTCAGACTGCAATAAAAGGGCATTGTTTTCTTATTGCTTAATATCCTTTAAAATTAATCCAACTAAGCCAGGACAGGCTCTCCCATTCTAGAAAAACTGTTTACCAAGAGATTACTCCAGAATAACCACTGGCCTTGAAACTCACATCTGATCTTGATCTGAACTCACCTTCAAACACAGTAATTTACACACAGAATGACAGACTGGAATCAGGACCTGTAACAGAGCAGACAATTAGTGCGGGGGACTGAAGGAGGAAAGGCAAGCTGATGGGAGTTGGGGGATGGAAGGCTCATTTATACCTTAAAACAAGTCATATTTCACATCCCAATGGCACCCTGCCCTGCTGCAGGGAATTTGCAAATGACACCCACTCCCTGATTTGCAAGTCACATCGCCTCTGGATTTGGATCTCGCCAGATCAGACAACCTTATTACAATAGCAAGTGTTCTGCCCATCTAGACCTACAGTGCACCCACCCATGCAGGACACAAGCCACCAGCCTCTGTGTCATCTGGCCCCAGGACGAAGCAGCCAAGCCTCCCGCTCCCAAGCACAGACTTTATAGGTGGCTGCTCTGCTCCTGCTGACCACGGGCGTATTTGGACAACAGAGCTGAGAACCAAGCAGCTCCCTCTGCCAGCAGGGGATGTGCAGACCTCCTCCACGGCTGCTCCCACCCTTTTGCTTCATCTCTTGTGACAGCTCTGGAGATGAGATGGTCCTGATCTGAGCTGACTTAACTCACTACCCCTGCAAAAACAACTCACTTCTTTTGCTGTTTCAGTTTTTCAGCCTGTTAAACATTCTGCCCAAATGCAACCTGGCTGTTGCCTCCACAAGGGGATCAGAGAAGCACTGGGGCAAGCACAAGGGAAGCAGCAGGAACATCTACCTATGAACACAGAGGATGAAACAGGACCGGTCCTTTCCAGCTGTGACCTGACAGCTGGCTCAGCCAAACGGATTTGCACACAGAAAAGCATCCCTATCAGTGTGTTAGAAACCGAAACATCAAAAATATCTGACCTGTTGCCACTAGAAAGACACTATTTAAAGCCTCCACACAGGCTGGGGCCTCTCGGAAATGTAGGCAGACTCCACAAACTCAGGCCAATTAAGTCCAGGTAAACAAATTTGTGTGTGCAACTTCTTAACCCAGTGCCAGACTGCAGAGCAAGCCAGGGAAGCAGCAATGCTGCTCCTAGCCACAGGGCTCACCTGAAGTCAGCATGGCTACAGAGGAGGTGTCACCAGTTTCCAAAGTAACCAAGCAAATATGGCATTCCTTACTCATCCTGTCTGAGCCCAGCTGGCTTCCCTCCCTTCCCCTCCAGGACTATAACTTAATCCTGACCTGGGAGTCAGGAAAATGCAGTCTCCAGCCCTACCTCTTCTCAGAGTTCAAGAGCTCAGTGAGTACTCACCTGGCCTGGGCCCCTGGCCAGGAAGCTCCTGCCACACGCAGAGCTGAAACAAGCTTTATGCTTCTACAATCAACCTCTGCAAAAAGAACAGAAAAAATCCCTCAATGGACTGTGATAAGCAGAGAAATTCATCAGGAACACACCAAAGGGCTAATCTCAATTCAGCTGCTCTTGGCTGTTTATTTCCTCCCTCCACTTCTGGCTGAAATGGACAGAAACACTGGAATAACCGCAGGGCCCCAAGGCTGCCTTAAAACCAGGTGGCACACAGACCTGAGCAGATACCTAGCACAGGAACTCCAAGGTAAAACCAGGGGTCAGGAAACGTGGTCACAAGAGCAAGCGCTTCAGAACAAGAGGGACTGAGTTTGCTCCTCCTTCAGCCAAGGGCCGAGGCCTTCCTTGCTTCCAGGATGGTCCAGCACCCAGCACGAACGTATTTAACAGAATGGGAAAAAGAGAAATGAAGACAGAAGGGCAGGGTTGAACTGGGCAGTTTCCCCACCCCTGGAGTCCAGGTGATGCTTAATGTACATTTATGTACTGTAAGCCTATCCAGGTCTGTGCCAACACCTTCCCCTTGCTACTCCCTGCAAACTGCAAGGGGAGAGAGAAATTCTCCAATTTTAACATTATTCCCAACGCAGCTTCCTTGGATACCACCAGCTCTTCCCCACCTGCAATCTCCAAGCCCTATTTTCTGTCTCCCTGAAAACAAAGGGGGCCAGGTACTGCTGCCAGGTACTGGCGTTTGCACGTAGGACATCTGCTCCCTCCTAGGGCACGCAGCCACCTCCAGCCCTTTAGGAACAAGGCCACTTATCAGGCTGCCAAGGGGTCAAAGGCATTCCTGCAGCAGCACCCTGGAGGGGAGCGCCAGCCGTGCTCAGCACTGCGGGGAAGCCGGAGACCGAGGGGTGTCCGAGCACCAGCACAGCTGCAGCCAAACCCTCCCTCGGGCGGCCAGGAGAGCGGAGGGGGACGCAGGAGCCTTCCTCGATGCACGGCTGAGCTGCGTGCCGGGACCACGGGGCCTCACGGGCAACAGCGAGCTCAGACAGCCTACTGCCTCCCCCGGCTGCTTCGCCACGGGAAATCAACACAGAGCACGAGTGGGGACTCATGCCAAGACACGCAGCTCCGCCGCACAGCACCTGCACGGCCCTGCAACACGCCTCTCGGCTCCTTTTGTTCCCCACGCACGTGGCAAGAGAGCAGTGGGGAACCGCTCAGCCAGCGGCACCCACCCCCGGCTGCCGGCGCCCGGCAAACCCGCAGCGCTTCGGGGCTGCCGGCAGCCCCCGGGGGCTTCCCCGGAGCCGCTCCCGGTGCCCGAGACGAGCGGCATCCCC
>JAACYQ010014281.1:0-10491 GCA_011075105.1 Heteronetta atricapilla
CCATCCCCATCCCATCCCATCCCATCCCCGTCCCCATCTCACAGCCCTGCCTTGCAGCGAGCACCAGCTCCTCGTGGCTGCGACGCACAACGGCACGGCGCTGGAAGGCGCCTGCTCGGGGGAGCTGCAGCCCTTCAACGCCAGCCGCCCGCCTGACGCCTACGTGGCCGCCGTGCTCAACCTCACCGCCCCCACGGCCTTCGTGCTGGGCGACGGGACCCGCGGGCACGGCTTCCACAACGCTGCCCTGCGCCCGGGCTGGAACTACACCGCCCTCCTCCGCCTCGTGCGGCGCTCCCAGCAGGTACCCGTGGTGGGAGGCTGCAGCTCCCTGGGGATGCTGCCGGCCAGGGACGGGGCAGGGGAGCATCCCCCATGTCCTCGGTCGTGGCCGGGGCGTCTGGTGGCCCCGGGTGACCGCCCTCTGCTCTGATCTCTGCCTCTGTTTCTCCCAACAGGAGGAGACGTTCACCTGCGTGTGCTACAGCTTCTCTGTGGGTAAGTGGGCTCCTCTGCTGAGGGGCTGGCTCACCCCGCACCCTGTGCCCGAGGCTCTCTCCCACATCCTCCCTTTTCCCAGCCTGGCAGCTTGCTGCGGACAGGAGCTGGCGAGTGCAGGAGCTCCCTGTGGGGGCACCTCTATATAATTGTACAGATTCCTTGCCATGGCTGGGGCCATTGCAGATGCATGGCCCAGGCTGTGGCACCCACTGGTGGCTGTGTGTTAGTTGCAGGACAGCCCCCTGGCTCATGGACCGGGGTTTTGATCGGGGTGGCTGTGCTGTTATTGCTGCTTCTCCTGTTTGCAGGCATTTTGTGGTTCGTGCTGTCCAGGTGAGTATGTTGGGGACTTTGGTTTAGTAGGACCCTGGGTGACACCAGCCTGTCACTCAGGACTGGCCTTTGCCTTTGCAGGAGAAAGAAGGCTGTATCCATCAAAGCTAAGGAGAACAACTAAAAAGGTAGAAAAATGCCATTCCCTGGGTGTCACCACCTCATCCCAACGCAGAGCTCTCCTGGGAGGGCTGGCCCTCAGGAGGAACATCTGCTCATCCTGTTCTCTGACACCTACCCCCATTTGCCCCAGCCCCACGGCGGCCAGGCTGGAGAGCTGTTGTCCCAGCCCCTGCCTGTCCCAGAGTACCTGGCAATGGTCACAGCAGTGGTGCAGAGAAGATGGAGTGGTCGTCCCTGGATTAGTGCTGACAGCTGCTGGGCACCTGGCTCTCCCATGACCACCACCAGCACTGGGTTTTCCATCTAGTCAGCAGATCAGGAGGAAAGCAGGAAGCCAAGGAGTGTCACCAGCTTCTTCTTCCCTGACGCCCTCCACTCCCCAGATTTTTCTTACTGTTGAAAGGCCTGGCAGTCTTCAATGAGGCTTTCTGTAGTTCCTTTTCTAGACTTTGATTTGATTTCCTGTCAGCAGGAACTGGACACATTCTTTGACTCAGAGAGAAGCTCAGGCTGAGTCTGTGCTTCTGCCATGTCCTGGGTTCCCCACTCCTCTCTGCCTCTGTATACTGAAATCCAGCCAAACCCAGGGCTCTGCTCGAGCTGGGTGTGACTGCCCTGCCCTCACCACTCTGCCTGCTCTGTCCAGACAATTAATAAATGTGGTTTGGAGGGGACTGCCTGCCCCACTACAGCTCCTGCCTTGTCGTCTCCTTGCCCTTACAGAGTCATGCTCCCTGTAGGGTGCTGAACTAACTGTGCCTTGCTGAGAATCCCCCTACCACACAGGCATGGTCCTGTGCCCATGCCTTGGTCAGAGCTGGGGACCCACGTGCGCTTAGCTCCTTTGCAGCCCCCATGTCAGCTCAAACCTGGAAGAAAAGTGAAGATCAGAGCTCATCACCACCCTGGCCAGCACAGAACCTTTATTGGTGAGACACGGAATAGAGTATGGAGTCAATCTTGGCTCTTGAGCTGCAAAGGGGGAGGCAGTCTGTTGTTCAGCAGCCTCTCCTGGGCAGTAACCTGCAGGAACAATGTCCAGGTATCTGGGTTGGTGCTGCAATCTGGGACTGCCACGGTGGAGCCAGACAGGCTGGTGAGGGAGCCTCTCTGGAGCTGGTAGGGCTGTGGCACCTGGATCAGCGTCAGGGAGATGGAGCTTCAGAAGGGGACTGTGGGGGTGGAAAGGACCAGGGTAGCCTTCTGGGGTGGTGGATTGCCCCTCCCCTGGCTCTTCACAGCCTCGGTCTTCATGCTTCTTCCCCAAGCAGTACAGGTGGCCTGTGCTCTTCAGCCCTGTGGATCTCACAGTGGTTTGGGGCTCCCCTGACTGTTGGTGGAGCTACATTGAAGGGACAGGGGAGCCTGGGTGGGGCAGCTGGTTCTCTTCATCCCTAGCGTGGACGTGTCAAGTAGTGGTGCCTCTCCTCTGATCTGCATACATGAGCTGTGGTGCTAGGTAAATTCCTGCCCAAACTCTGGTTCCTGCTTCAAAGTCTGACCACAATTTGGAGATGGTCCAGCCTGTGCTGTGCTGCTGCAGAGAACACTTGGGGTGGCTAATCAGAAGAGTAAAGCATCTTGGGGCTGTGAACACCCTCCTTGTCTCCTCCAGTTTCCACTGTTTCCTCAAGAAAGCTGAAGTCCTGGCCAGAGATGGGCTGTGATCCTGTGATCCTACTTGAAATTGCCGTAGGTTTCAAATGAGTTCAGGTAACTGAGAGCTAGTTCATAGCACAGCTTGTACTGCTCCTGTGGATAGAAGAATGCATGTATGTGGTGCCCAAATGCCTGTCATGGAAGGCCAACCTGGTTGCCAACAGCCCCCAGGCAAGCCAGTCACAGGCACAACCCCCTCTCCTCCTCCCAGTCACAGCACACCTTCCCCCAGTGAGGAATCACAAATGTAGGCTTCTGTGGCTGCGGGCTGGGCTACCCCTAGTGCTGTACCAGCTGGTCTTAGGAGAGCCAGCACCACCAGGTGCCTGCTGCTCACTCCCATCCAGGGTGTGTACACCATGATGGGCTCGAGGACCTACACCTGGTGGTGAGGTGGGTGCAGGACAGGCACCCAGGCACAGACCAGTTCTTGCTCTGGTGTGGCCATCCCCGAGTTTGGTCAGCACCTACCACGTCTTTAATGAGCTGTCTCCGGTGCCTCTTCAGCATCCTCACAGCCTGGGATACATCAACCATCCCCTCGCTCTGGATCTGCTCACACAGAAAACTGGCAGCACAGAAGATCCCGCTCCGGCTGGCACCGTCCCTGCAAGGGAGAGCAAGGGAAGTCACTTACCCGAGATTTCCTGTGTCCCACACTAGCCATGCAGGCCTGAAGCTCTTGGGATGCTCCTGCACCAAGCAGGCCCCCATGGGGAAGCCTTCCTTCCTGAACACAGCTGAACTCATGTCCACCTTCCACCCAAGCTGAGATAGGAGCTGTGACCTGCTTGGAAGGATACAGCCTGCACTCTGTGCTGTGGCTGCTCCTCCAAAAGACATTGCTCACCAGCACGTCACGAGGATGTGTCCATCCTGGCTCTGCCGCTGGTGCGTCTCCACCTTCCCCAGCAGGCTGATGATGGTGGCAGGGTGCGGGGGGAGATGCTGCTTCATGGGCCAGTCCTCCAGTTGCCAGAACCGGACTTCCACTGCAGCCTTCTTGGGCTAGTAGGGAAGAAAGACAGTGGGTCAGGAAGAGAAGAAGCCCACTGGCTTCACGGAGGAGAGGCAGGACAGTGTGGGTCTGGTTCAGCCTGCACAAAGAGCCTACCTGCTGCCTGTTGGTGAGGGCGAGTGTCCAGACTGTGAAACCAACTCCAGGCTCCTCTGACAGCAGCTGGACGTGGAAACTGCCATAGATGGCTTCGCCCTGGGTGGGCCAGACCTCCACGTATGTCTTGGGGGAGACATATGCATGGTCACACAAAGCCCCGACCCACACACAGAGTTCAGCAGCTCACGTGGGTGCACTTGGGCCAGCCCCTTGCCTACATGTGGGTGCTCTGCCTGCTTTGTGCTTGGGACAAATCTGTGGGGCTGCAGTCAGAAAAATAACCTCCCTGCAGAGATGATACCTCAGCAGGGGAAGCAAAACCAAAGGGCTGCCCCTGTTTCTTCTTCCTGTGCCCATGGGGATGCCCCACCACTGTTATGCCACAGGGCTGAGGCCGTTCTCAGGGGCTTGCAGCTGGTCCCCATGGCAAGCAGGACCCCGGCAGGAAGAGCTGCATGGGGGTGAAGGCAGAAAGCATGCTGCTGGGAGAGGGGGGGCAGCTGACCTTGTCCAACTCCTGGAGCTGGTTCAGCACAACCACCGCTGTGCAGGTGTAATCCCAGACCAGAGCCCAGAAATCTACCAGCGTGCTGGAGAAGGGCAGCTGGGTGACGATCAGTTTATCCTCCTTGGTGTACGTCTGCAAAACACACCGGTTGGGGGTGTGTGTGAATTTAGAGGTCAAACAATCCACAGATTCTGCAGGGCACGCAATAACCACATTGGGCAGACCCCATGATGCTGAGGGCTGGTCTGGGAGGCTCTGCAGACCCAGGGGCAGAGCCCGAAGAGATGCAGAGCACCCAGCAGGTGAAAGGCAGTGGCTGAGCTGTGTGTGCTGGCAGGGCTTAGGCTGATCATGGGGGCCATCTCCTGGCAGCAGGGCTCCAGCCACTGTGAGACAGCCACTGTGAAGAAGCTCCAGGGCTGGGACCCCTCGAGGCTGGGTGGCATGGTCCAGCCCTGCCTCAAGCAGTGGTGCCCGTGGAGCCTCTGCTGCCCCCAGCATCTCCAAGCCCTGCTGCAGCTAGAGCCTTACGTTGGCAAACACCGCATTGATGTAGCCTGGCGAGCCGTCAGCATTCAGTGAGGACATCAGGATGGGCCGGCAGGAATCCGCTGTGGAGGGAAGGGGCAGAGAGAGAAAGGGTGAGCCACCCTCTGCCCACACAGAGGGGGATCTGGGTGGGGAAAGTCCTGAAGCAGCAGCAAATCCAACCTCCTGACTCAGTAGGTCATGGTGACGGTTGGACTTAAGGACCTTGAAGGTCTTTTCCAGCCTAGATGATTTCATAGTACTAAGTATCGCCAACCAAAAAGTGACGCTTGGCCCCCTGCACAGAATGCTCCATCCCCTGGTGGCAGCATGGTGCTGGGGAGGGAAGCAGCATCATCCCCTTTGCTGCTCTCAGGAGCTGGGTCTTGGAGGAAGGGGCTGCCCAGCCCTGCAGTACCTGGCAGGATCCCTGGTTTGCGGTTCTTGGGCTGGTTGCTGGGTTTCTCTGCTTCACTGCATGGAAGGAGCTGGAACAACTCAGAAAAGTTCTGCACTGCCTGTAAGGGATGATTCAGCTTAGCGAGTCCTGCCTGTCAGCTGCCTTTCCATCTTCAGTCACCCCAGAGAAGTACTACCAACATCTCCAGCCCACAGCTTGGGAGGGCTGTGGCAGGAGGCCACAGAACCAATGCACCAGGTCCTGGTGGTACCTTGAACTCCTTCTCAAGGACGTTGCTTTGGCTCTGGGTCTCAGCCCCTTGGAGGCAGCGGATGTGGCTGGCGACGCTCTCCACTGGGACCCCAGTGCTGCCGCAGAGCAGGCCTTCGAGCAGCACCTCATACAGGAAGGCATACTGCTCCTGCATGGGGACACGGGTCAGTGCACTGTCTGGAGCAGCTCCACGGACAGCCCTAGGACTCCAGACCACCGGCTCTGCACTGACATCGACCTGTACCTGGAATGTGCCAGCTCCAT
Organism: Heteronetta atricapilla; assembly: GCA_011075105.1. Lineage (NCBI taxonomy): Eukaryota > Metazoa > Chordata > Aves > Anseriformes > Anatidae > Heteronetta > Heteronetta atricapilla. Next base: position 5,707 of record JAACYQ010014281.1, read on the forward strand.
CCTTCACCTCCCTGCTGAACACCTCTCAGTGCAGGCAGCCCTGCTCTAAGGAGCAACCAGTAAATGCAAAATCCCAGGCAGGAGCATCTTCCTGTGGTTTAATGCTCCTTCTCAGACCAGACTCCTGCTCAGAGGAAGGGAGCCCAGAAAACCATTGGACTAGTCCTCCTGCAAGTAGCTGGATGGTCCTGCCTGACCTACAGGTTCCTCCACAGGGTCACAGCACTGAACAGATCATGATGACATAGTCCCTTGCTCAGGATATTGCTGCACAGAAGATGCCAGGCAAACACCCCAAAAGCCTGAAGGACACATCCTGAAAGCCACACACACATGCTCCTTGCCTATAAGACAGCCCTTCCATGCCAGACTACTGGTGCATGTGAATGCTGCTGCTGCTACTTCAGAGGGTCTCAGAGGAATGAGGGGAGACCTCATTGCAGTCTACAACTTCCTCGTAAGGGGGTGTCGAGAGGCAGGAGACCTTTTCTCCATTAACACCAGCGACAGGACCCGCGGGAACGGGGTTAAGCTGAGGCAGGGGAAGTTTAGGCTTGACATCAGGAGGGGGTTCTTCACAGAGAGAGTGGTTGCACACTGGAACAGGCTCCCCAGGGAAGTGGTCACTGCACCGAGCCTGACTGAGTTTAAGAAGAGATTGGACTGTGCACTTAGTCACATGGTCTGAACTTTTGGGTAGACCTGTGCGGTGTCAAGAGTTGGACTTGATGATCCTTAAGGGTCCCTTCCAACTCAGGTTATTCTATGATTCTATGATTCTATGAATGTGGCTGCTGCCTAGGTTTGGACACCAAGTTGAATACAAGAACCCACACTGTTCATCACCTGGCAGCTCCAGTGCCTGTGGCTGAACCAAGTGGAATGTGGCCAGTGTGGCTTGGCTCACTGCATCCCTGGGAAGGGTGGGAAGCAAATCTGCAGCCTGGCAGCATGCAGGGAGCAGGTGACTCTCCTCACCTTGGTCTGCACCATGCTGACCCGCTGCTCCCGCAGCTTCTGCACACAGTGAAACACGTCCACCTTCCCCTCAGCCTTCGCCATCTTCAGGAGGAAGTCCATGGCGATGAAGGTACCCGTCCGCCCGATCCCTGCACTGGGGACACAGAAAAAGAGAGGTTGGTGCTGTCCTGTCCGGCTTTGCTCCAGCACCCGGGCATTCCCATCCTGGTACCTGCAGTGCACTAGCACAGGGCCAGCAGGGGCTTCTGACTCCCTGTTGTTCACTCTTTCCACTAGGTACAGGAGCTGGGCAGGGTTTCTGGGCACCCCGTGATCTGGCCACTGCTGGTAGTGAAATTGTTCCACCACTTGTGGGAGAGGACAGCCTGCCTGAAAAGAGGGAGACATGGCTGGGAGCAGGAGCCAGCCTGGAAAGCTATGTGAAGCAATTGCATGCCAACAGAGAGAAAGCATGGCAGGGATGCACCAGCATCCAGCCTCCCTCCAGAACCCCACCACAGTGACTGCTTCACCAGAGCAAAGGGTGTGATGGAGACTTTGAGCAAATTCACCAAGCCACAAGATATGCTTTATTCTCTGCTTCCCCCTGCTGAGAGCAGTGAACTTGGAGGAGTAAATGCAGTGTGTGTCCCAGAGAAAAAAAAATAAATTACAATGTGTAGTCTTTCCACAGCCATTGAAAAGCCCCTGCTTCCCAAGATCTGACACTTCCTAAGGCTGATACTGCTCTGATATGAATATAGTCACATTTGTACCAGCCCATCCTGATTTTTTTTTTTCCTGATCCTCACATTCACTTGGCCAGAGCTAATAAACTGTTATGTCCCTCAAAGGGGGGTTTCTTGGAGCTTTAGCTTTCAGCTGGACTTTATTCTAGGCAAGACAAGAACATGACCAGCTGCAACGTCTCCATTTTGCATGTTTTCCCCTCCTTGCATCTTCTTTTGCTCCTGTTTATTATCTGAGGTACAACTTCAGCAGAAATATTCATCTTGAGAAGTGTTCTTATGTACGCTATCTTAAACCATAATATCTCTGTTCAGGTTTAGGAGCTGCAAGGCACCATGGTGCTTCAATGAGGATGGTCTGCAGACTGCCCTGGGTGACAGGTACCTGTCTCATCATCCCAAAAAGCCCGGGGCTGATGCCCTGGGACAGTGTCCAGCGACAGCAAAGCTGACCTGCTACTGCTGGAGACCAGGCAGGGCTGACCACCAGCTGCTGAACCCCAGAAGCACCCTGCATCTCCATCACAGCTACATGCCAGTCTTACCTTCTGCAGGCAGAAGATGCGTGTGACAAGGCCCGTGGTGGTCCTAGTGTTGTTGAGCGTCACAGTGAAGTCCCCGTAGACTTGCTCCTGTTCTGGCCAGTACTGCTCGCACTTGGTCTGTCAACAGCAGCGAGACTGCTGAGCACCAGAAAGCTCATTATGGGAGCATTACAAGCCAGCATTGGTGTGGAGCTGCTCCCTGCCCTCATCAAGGGCTGCACTGAGAGCAAAGCAAAGCAGGCAAGAAAACCTGGGCACTGGGGAGACCTGAGGTGAGCAGAGGGGGAGATGGTTCCTGTACCTTGTTCTGCTCCACTAAGCCCGTCAGCATCACAATGACCGAGGTCTTCTCCTGCCAGACCATCTGCCAGAAATCCACCACCGTCCCAGGCAAGGGACCTAGAGGAGGAAGAGGAGAGCCTGGTGTCAGGGCCCAAGCTGTGGAGATGGTCCACAGGCTACGCCTGAGCTAGGGGTAGCTTCGTGTTTCCTTCTGCCCTGGAGTGACTCTGCACAGCCTGGGCAGGGTACTGGGCACCCCAGCTTCAGCCCTTCTGTTAGAAACGTGGACAGGGAAGAGGGAGGGCAAGCAAGCCCGGGGTATGCCAGGGATTCACAGCTTCTGCAGAAGATTCCCCACCCAGAGCCACAAGATGACCAAGAGCTGTTCCTCCTGCGTTTAGGGTCCTACTTCCTGAAGAGCATTTCAGCAGCTTTGCAAGGAGCCTGAGACCCCCTCACTGAATGCTGTGCAGGAGCTGGCTCACAGCCTCCTCCTGTGGCCAGACTAAGACCACCCATACCCTGCAGCAGCTGTGACCACAGTGGACAACAGATCCACAAGAGATACAGGGCCCTGGATGGATCCTTTAGCAGCTCCTGGGCTGATGTTCCAGCTCCCCACACCCCAAGGGGCTCAGAGCAGGAACTGGCATCTCCTGGGCATGAGCAGGGCCCTATGCCAGCTCTGGGCAGTTTCGAGGGCAGGAAGCACCCACCTTGAGCTGCAATGAAGAAGCGCGGACTCCGGTAGCTCTGTGAGAGAGAGGTTCAAGCAGCTCCAATCACCCAGGTTAAACATTTAACAAGAAACACAAGAAATACAAGGCCCACAGGTACCAGAGCCCCCAGCACAGTACCAGTTACCCCCACCACAGCACCAGTTCTGGTCAGCATGGCCAGTGAGTGCCCAGGGGCTGCCTCTCCATCCTTGTGCCCTTCCTACTGTGAGCAGGTCCCTTTTCTAGGGATGAGGATGGTGCACAAACCCAGAGTGCTGCAGGCAGCTCAGAAGGGACCAGGGAGCGCTACATCCCAAGATCTGCCAGCATGTGAGGACAGCAAGTGCCAGTCCTTGGGGCCACCCATGTAAACAGGGCTGCCCTCCAGAAAGCTGGCACCTCTCCTACCCTGCCCAGGGCAGTAATTCCTTGCTACCTACATCCACGTAGCTGGCATTGATGTAGTCGTTCCCCGTGTCTGCAGAGTGCTGCAGCACCACACGGCAGTGGTCATCTGGAATAGAAGGGAGGTGGGAGTCAGTGGGCTGTCACTGTGGGGCAGCAGTGAAATGACTGTTTCAGGAAAAAGGTGTAATTCAGGAAAACGCGGGGCTGCCCGCTCCCTTCTCAGCAGCTTTCCAGGCCTCAGGACGTGGTCAGAAGGAAAGAACAAAGATGAAACAAAAGGCGATGTGGAACAGGCAACGTGCTTTGGGGAAAGACAGCTGGAGGGGCACCTACACCCGCCCAGCACGCTGCACTGCCCAGCCACCTCCAAATGCCTGTGGCAGCCCCCAGAGAGCCCTGCTTACAGGGAATGATGCACTTGTAGCGGTTCTTGCCCTGGTTACACAGCTCCTTCCCAGCATCGCAGGGATGCAACAACGTTGAGGTCAGTTGCTGCAGAAGAAATAGGAAGACAAGCTCCGGATTAGCCCGAGTTCTGGGGCTGGCTGAGGCTGCCTGCATCGCATGCCCCATGGGGGGCCAGGACAGCACTGGCAGTGCAGCCAGGTGGGAAAGCAAAGCTCAAGCAGACCTGATACTCTGCCATGCGCCCAGCACCGTGACTGCTGGCTGATTCATCCTCTGTTTGCTCTGCCTCTATTTCTGCCCTCTTAAGCTTCTTCAGAGCCTCCAGCAGTTCCTCCATTGGGATCTGCGTGTTCAGCTTGTTCACACCTACGGGGACCACCATGGGAGGAGGTGACCTGACAGCTTGAGCAGGACCCCACCAAAACCCAGATTGTCCCTCCCCATCCAGGTCCCCCTCTTTGGGGATGTGTTCCTTTCCCCATACCAGCCAATTCTGACCTCCCTTGGCCCTGTAAGGGCCTTATAGTGCCGGAAGCACCCAGCCTGCACTTTTAACAGGCAGCCTGTGCGGACGGGGCCTCTGCTCATACTGCACCTCCTTGACATTTTCTCAGGGGGATCGTGCTGTTGCTTTCAGATGCTTTTGAACCGTTGTGCTTTCGTCTGCAAAACAGCAAGAGAGACCCTTGGACACAAAGGAGAGGAGAGGAGAGG
>JAACYQ010014581.1:0-11915 GCA_011075105.1 Heteronetta atricapilla
TTTATTGACACCCTGGAAAAAATTATACATTTCTTTCTTGCAAGTGGAAAGACTCTTGCAAGAAAGTGTGTAACAGAAATAATCACATTAATAATAGGAAAAGGATTTGTAATGTTTGTAATTTTAAATGTTGAATTCCAAAAGCTGCTGAATTATTTTTCTTGACATTCCAAACACCGTACTAGTTCTTGGCAATGCTCTGAACTATCCTTTCAGTTCTTCATGCTGACTTGTTCCCTACAAATCAGTTGAGAGCATTATTCCAAATTCTTCCAAAGGACATAAAACTGCATGTCTGCAAAGTTAAACTTAATTTAAAACAGGTTTCTAAGTGAAGATGTGCAAGAAGATGTGCAAGGTGATGCCCCCCTGAAATCATGTTCTTGCAAAGGAGATCATATTCAAATGGAAAAAGAAAATATATTTTTTTAAAAAAGTAAAATGTGTAATTTGTAATCAGACAATTCCAGGTACTTGTAATGCTCCCTGATAAGATTCTATCTTCTCATTAACGTAAAAGATATGCAATAATTATATACTAAAAAAAAAAAAAAAAAATTACCTAGAAAGACCGTAATTGTTCTCCTTTAGGTAACAAATTTTATGTCTTAGCAAAGCAGCTGAATAAATGGTTATAGGTGAGAGTGAATTAGTATAATATACTAGTATACTGGTCACATGTCTTACAAGAGTTAACAATGACGTACAAAAGAAAACAAAGGCATGCTTAGTATAGAAAGATATGTGTAGAAATGTAGGGAAATATATTTTGAGTAAGTACTTTGTGAAAGTAGTTAAAAAAAAAAAAAAAAAAAAAAAAAGGAGGAAGCTTGAAATATCCCACTGTCCTGGGTCTTTCTCCCTCTCTTAGTATTTGGAAACACTGAACATGGAGTCAGTCTGCAGTGAGCCAGCACCTGTAAGTGCATGAAATCAGAAACTAAGTATGCAGAGGGGGGAAAGAAAAATAGAGAAAGAATAAAGAATACAATAATTAAGGCAGCACACCAAATTCTTATCTCACAAGCAGATGGACAAGAAGAGAATTTGTTTTTCAACTGGACTTCAGTTTCCAATTCATTACCTTTAACATTTAGCATCTGAAAATGAAAGGTCTCAAAGATGTTAACCTGGACTTTCTTTTGCTTCTGTGTCATAAGTTGTCTGTAATTTTGTAGATTTATTTAAGAAAAAAAAATAAGAATTTTGTTCATACTCGACTAAATTATCCATTTCATTAAATATTTTAATTTATTTTAAAATTAAAAAAATACTAATTCTTAAAAATAACACACAAAAAACTTTTCTTTTAGTACTCTAGAATAAAATTATAGGCAATTTTGAAATAATTTCATTTTGCAAAATTTGAAAAACTTTCTAGACTTTAAAATAAAAAGTTTCCCTATTACTTCAAGTGTCTTCTTAGGTGAGTTCAACCCTAATAATTTACTTATTTAAGTCTTCCATCACCACTCTCAACATCACTTAAAAAAAAATCACACAAATTCTAATTTAAGTTACTTACAAACAAAAACATTGGGAAAAAAATAGAAAAAAAAAAAAAGAAATACTGCAGCAGATCTCGTAGCATAAAGATAATCACAGCTAGATACATAATTTTCTGAAACCCATAGCCAAATTTTGATTGCCAACAAGCCATGCAAATATGATTTTTAGAAATTAACATCATAACCAAAAATATTGGGATTATGGGTTTAAATAGATTGGGGTGCCAGCCATGGCACAGCATGGCCATTACCAATGTTTGTTGTTCTTGTTGTTGTTTGTTTGTTTTTCTTAGAACCAGGAACTAAATAAATAAATTACAAAAGAAAAAGAAGGTAAAAGTAACCACACTGTAATCCTAGAACACCTTATGTCTTCTCTGTCTTACTTTACTCATTATCCTTATCTCCAAAGAAGCGTATCAAGTTTTCAACTTCTTTCAAGGTTCCCGGGTATAAACATGTGTCATACATATCTGTCCTACTCACCATAGCACTAGCAGCTGTCACATGTACTTTTCGCACTGTGAATGAGACAGCAATTGTGTGTTGTCAGTGAGGAACTACTGAGGAACAAGTGCTAGAAAAGAGACAGTCTTAGCTCTTTATTGAAGTGCTCTTGCACCAACAAAGCATGAACTTGCCCAGACTGAAAAAGAACACCTTACAATAGTGTTTGCATGTAAAAAAAAAGTCTGTCCAAGGACAGATAATTATTCACATAAAAACTAATGACAAATTCTTAGAGACCCTCCAAAATTATTTCTTCTTCAATAGCACATTCTATTGAAGTGGAAGTGATATAACAGAAGGCTTTAATGCTAACAATACCACCAAGAATGCCTCTAAACAGATCAAAAGTTGTGATGAGACTCAGAGCAAGGGTGAAGGAGTCAGAGGCTCAGATGGCATTTTCATTAATCCTTCCATTAAGGGTCAAAGGATCAGGCTAGGACAGTTTCATTCTACAGATGAAAGTACGCTTGCACAGATGGTTCACCAGGAGGGCTTTAGTTTCCTTGATTTGGGGAAGATGCTCCCTGAGTGGAGAGTAGATTCTGTGTCCTGAAAAGGGGTTACAGAATCTTTGCATGACATTCACTAGCTTTAGAGAAGAAAGTCTTCCTCTTTGACTGACTGGGAACAAGAAAGTATAACGATTTGGTTCAAGTCCCATTAACCAAGAGGATAAAGTTACTCATAATAACATCACAGAATGAAAATAAATTCTGTGAGCTAATTCACTGTTTTATGTTTCAGATTTCAAGTACTGATACAAAAAGAACAGGAAACAATCAAATTATTTGTAGTAATTAACAATAAAGATACAATTTAACTGATCTAAGAGATGTTTGTTAGGAAAAGTGATGTGATTGGAAGGAAAGATTTAGGAAGTATTGATACATGTGCTAAGTATGCAAGCAAGTCCTACCTGTGAGGGGAACACATACGTCATTTGAAAAATGTTTTCCAAACATGTAGTCTTGGTATTCTTCACCTTCCTGGATTTTCAAGAAATCACAGAAAAAAAAAAAAATAAATAAAAAATAAAAAAGAACACCAATAAACTGGCAAAGACAGAAACAGGCATCTTTAGAAAGGAAGAGGAGTTACAGAAGACTTTAGTCTGGACATGTAGCTTCTGTTCTGAGGAAAACAAACAAACAAACAAAAAATAATGTTGAAACAGCCAAATATTTTGGCAACATAATCAGAAAATACTAAAAAAATAAGGGGGAGACAACAGTTAACAAGGGTTTGTCAGGATGAAATTATGTCAAAAGAATCTAATTATTTTCCGTGACAGAACATGCTTCATGAATACAGCAGAAGCAGAAAATGACATCTTTATAATTAAGTAAGGCCCTTGACTCTGTCTCATATGACATGCTCATAAGCAAGCTAACGAAACTTGTAGAGATGAAATTACTCAAGGTAGATGTAAAAATGACTAGAAAGCTGTATTGAGACAGCATTTATCTGTAGATCACTGTAAGTTCCTTAAGGAAGGAATGTATTAAAACTGAAGAACTGGTCCTGCAATATCAACATTTTTATTAAAGATCTAGATCAGAGGCTCAGAGACCATGTTTATCAATTATTGGTTTATTAACACTAAAGCTGGTAGGGGCTGGAAACATTCTCAAGGGCATAATTCAAATTCAAATTGATCATAGAGTCATAGAATGCTTTGTGTTGGAAGGGACCTCCAAGATCACTTAGTTCCAAACTTTTCACCATGGACAAGGACACCTTGACCAGGTTGCCCAAACCCCATCCAACCTGGCCTTGAATGTTTCCAGGGATGGGGCATCCACAGTTCTTCTGGTCAACTCATACCAGTGCCTTTTCACCCTCAGAATAAAGAATTTCTTCCTAATGTCTAAACTAAACCTACCCTCTTCTAGTTTGAAACCATAACACTTTGTTCTTCCCACTACCTGACAGAGTCCATCCCCAGCTTTTCTGTAGGTCTGCTTTAGGTACTGGAAGGCCACTATAAGGTGGCCCAGAGCCTTCTCTTCTCCAGGCTGAACAACCCCAACTCTCTCAACCTGTCTGCATAGGAGAGGTGCTCCAGCTCACTATCTTCATGACCTTCCTCTGGCGTCACACCAACAGGTCCATGTGCTGAGGGCCCATAGCTGGAAGAAGTTCTGTAGGTGGGGTCTCATGTGATCCTCATAAACTGAATAAAAGAAAGAGTGATGCAACCAAGTACGAAGACCATAGAAAGACTAAGTAAAACCACCTTCAAGTAAAAATTTAAAATATATGAAGCAATTCAGAAATGTCCAGAGGAGAACAACTGAAAATAATCAGATGTGTAGAAAACATGACTTCTGGGAATATATTATTATTATTATTATTTTTAAAAAAGGATTACGTAACTCAGAGGAGATAAAAAGTGATAGGAAAACATGGTAGCAGTGTTCAGATACAGTGTTCAGGTACAGAAGGAGAGAGAAGAATACATTGTTCTCAATGGCAGCTAGAACAAGAGTCAATTGACTTAAATTGCATAAGGGAACATAAGATAAGATTAGGAAAAATGTCTTAAAGATGAAGAAGTTGAAGCACTATAACAGATTGCCTGGGGAGCTTGTCAAATATTCATTACTGGAGAATTTCAGAAACAGATTGGTATAGTTTATCTTGACATGGGGCACAGAACAGATTCAAGTACTATTTTCTGTGCCTTTGTGTACATAGCTGACTACAAAATATTTCTGTAGCCTAGAAATATGGCAACTGAACAAGAATATAAGATCCTCAATTTGATAAAAAACATTAATCAAAGCAAGTGTGTGCCATCTTCAAGGCAGGGACTAGAAATGATTTGAGAGGAAATAAAACATCAAGGTTTACTTTCTATCTTTATAAAAAATACATTATGATAAAGGTCTCGCTTCCATCATTCCGTCGGAAAAGATGGATACTATAAGAGGAGCTCCATCTGGTTCCTCAATGTACTGGTGCTATTAAGATGAAATAAGCGTACAGAAGACTATCATATGCATGCGTGTGTCAGTAAGAGGAGAATCACTGAGAAGAGGAGCTCTTAGACAAGATGTCAAACCCATTCCGGAACAGAGGATTCTACCTGGTATGCTATTGACTCTGTACAGGGAGCAAATGTGATCAAAGACACCATTGATCTAAGGTGCAGTTAAGATTCACATGGGAGAATGCAATCCAAGTTGGAGAAATAAAACAGAAAAGCAGAGCAACTTTAGCAAACACAGGCCAAAGAATGGACTAGGCCTTGGGATGGATGTTTCTATTGTACACTTTTCTCTTTGTAAGTTCACACTGCTTGGATGTTGACAACTGTTGTAAACTACTTAACTGAGTGCCTAAGATAGAGCAAGAATTTTTTTTTTCTTCTGAAAATCAACTTGCAGTGGCTTTGAGTAAAAAAAAAAAAAAAAAAAAAAAAAAAAAAAAAAAAAAAAAAGTGGAAACCCAGATATATCACATTGCCATGATACCACAGCCAACAAGTGAAAAGAAACCATGCAAAAATGGAGTAGACATTGCTGAGATTCTGTTAAAGCCACAGGAGGGTTTAACAGGCTGGTACATTGCTTGTTTTTATGGAAGACATGTAAGATTTATGTCTGCCTCTAGAATGACCTACCAGGACTATTGCAACTGGAAGAGATGGAAGGACTAACAACACAAAAAAAAAAAAGAAAAAAAAAGTTGAGGGGAAGCAAGGGACTCTGAGAGGGACTCTCATCACGTTCCAGCATTAAACATGTATAAACATTTAATATGAAGGCAATTGCTGTTTCCCTTTTGTTAGGAACTCAGCTGAAATTTCAGTGAAAAATAAGAAATCACTTTTCCTTTTTAAATGTCCCTAAGGATACAATAAGGATTTTACTATAAATTCATTTTAAAATTTCTTTTACCTTCATAGATATAGCCGTATCAAAAGGAATGTAACACTAGCTCTGTCACAGTAGAGATGATTTAATAATCAATTATTCATTTTAGTCAGATAGATCTTGGTCATCTACACAAGTTAGAAATCTGAGAGATATGCATTTTAACACATATATTTGGGTTAGAGAAAGACAGAAATATACAGTGTTTCCTACTGTATATTCTATATTCCTACTGTATATTTCCTACTGTACTGTTCTAAGTGTAATCCTACTATTCTTACACTCTTGTTTTCCAATACAGCTTTTTCACCTGAATACAATAATAGGTCTATTCTTAAGTTCCTGGCTTGAAACCAGAAATCCTGCCTTCTGTTTCAGCTGGAAAAGTTAAGCCTCTGCTTTCTTGCCTTCATTCTTCTGATGTTGCAAAATGTTTTCCACATTACATTTTAAACTGCAAGTGAGGCTAAAGGATCCCAGCATTAATAGAAAATTATCTTTTGTATTTAAAATTATACCTAAAACAACATAGGAAACCATACAATGACAGTACTTGGAATATTTACACTTTTATTTGTTAACAAATATATTTTGTTTGTTTTTTTTAGTAACTGGACTTAAAAGAATGTCTAAATAGATTTTTTAATGACGTAACTTGAATAAATTCATTAAACTACAACAAAGTTTCTTTCCCTTTGCCTGCCAAATTTAACTTACATCTTGGATGATCTAGGGAAAACAAAACAAACCAACAAATAAAAAACACATAACTATGAAAATCCACACAGGGTAAATAAATTGAATACCAGTTCTGCATGACTAATGCAAGGAGCAAAGTTTGATATCATAGACAATGAGTAGTGGGGCAAATAGGGGTAATGTGAGTAAGACACAGTGTTTAAAAAGAAGTTATACCATGACCGCAAATTAGTGGAGCAAAACCTCATTAGAGGTCAGTCAGCTGGAACAACATTAAACCATCAGTCAAAGGAGCCTGAAAGTGTTGCATACCAGTATACTCATTCCACATATGGACGGATGTTTTATGCTCTTGGCTGAGTCACACCCCACCTCATTAATGGTGTATATATTCCCTTTATTTTCCACAGAAAAACACTAAAAATAAGACATGAAAGCATTTGCAGGGAAAGCATTTGCATGATACTCATTTGCAGGGAAATAATTCAACCAACTAAGCAACCGAAAAAAAAAAGAAAGTAATAATAATAATAATAATAAAAGGAACATGCCAAAAGATTCTCTTAAAAGTAATTTTAATTAGACTATCTGTATGATATATATAATGGAAAAGATAAGACCCTCTAGAAAGGATTTATATTTACCACATATAAAACTGTGGTCACTTCTACATTTAACATTTGAAGACCTGAATGTGAAATATTGTTATGTTCATAAACTATTATTAATTCATGAAATCATTAAGGGACATTCAAGGACTGAGTTTGTGTTTTCAAGATCACTTATTATTTTAATCCTAATGAAGACCATACAGAATTTTTCAAATGCTTTTTCCCTCTGTATTGCATTACCTTGCAGTATGCAGAGTACACCTAAATTAATTCAAGTTAAGCAAAAGAAACTTGTTTCTGGAGGACCCCATTGGCTTTGATATGTAGCCTCATCCATTTTTATCCCATGGTAAGTTCAGGAGTTCCTGGTAATGGAACTAAGTCCATTGCTGCTCTGACTCCTATTTAATTTATAGAATACATCTTAAATTCTAAAGAAGGTTTTAATTATTAAAATAATAATAATAATAAAGTGTTTGATCATATTTTGATCTAGTGGCTGCTTATGAAAATGAATTTATAAGTAATGACTGAATTAAGGAAACCAGAGTGTTAAGAATTTTCAATATTAAGATGATTAAGACATCTTATTGCTGCTGCGTAGGACTTGTTAATTCCTTCATTATACTATCACTTTCAAGTCATGAGGTAGATTTCCACACAACTTCTTTTCCCTTTTAGACAGAAAAATCTGGTTTCAAAATTTCACCTATACTAAATTCAAATGAATTGATATACTTACTCATAACAAGCAACCTCTAAACTTTTTTTCTCTAAACACTGTGACAGCTTATCTTACCAAATTGGGAGGTGGAGAAGTCCTTTTTGATCAAGTGTTTTTGATTAGCCTGGCCTGAGACAGCAGAGTGATTGACACCCCATGCCAAACCAGGACGAGGAGACGGATGAGGAGTTCTACAGACAGCTGACAGAAGTTGCAAAATCATCGGCTCTTGTTCTCATGTGGGACTTCAACTTCCCTGACATATCCTGGAAGCACAACACAGCCCAGAGAAAGCAGTCTAGGAGGCTTCTGGAGAGCGTGGAAGATAGCTTTCTGATGCAGCTGGTTAGTGAGCCCACCAGGGGAGGTGCCCCGCTAGACCTTCTCTTCACAAACAGAGAAGGACTGGTGGGAGATGTGGTGGTCGGAAGCTGTCTTGGGCAGAGTGACCACGAAATGGTGGAGTTCTCTATTCTTGGCAAGGCCAAGAAGGGGACCAGCAAAACCGCTGTATTGGACTTCCGAAGGGCTGACTTTGAGCTGCTCAGGACTCTGGTTGGTAGAGTCCCTTGGGAGGTGGTTCTGAAGGGCAAAGGAGTCCAGGAAGGCTGGGTGCTCTTCAAGAAGGAAATCTTAACGGCACAGGAGCGGTCTATCCCCACATGCCCAAAGACGAGCCGATGTGGACGAAGACTGGCCTGGCTCAACAGAGAGTTGCAGCTTGAGCTTAGGAGGAAAAAGAGGGTTTATAATCTTTGGAAAAAAGGGCAGGCCACTGAGGAGGACTATAAGGATGTTACGAGGCTGTTCAGGGACAAAATTAGAAAGGCCAAAGCTCATCTGGAAATCAATCTGGCTACTGCCGTTAAAGATAACAAAAAATGTTTTTACAAATACATCAATGCGAAACAGAGGACTAAGGAAAATCTCCATCCTTTACTGGATGCGGGGGGAAACCTTGTTACAAAAGATGAGGAAAAGGCTGAGGTGCTTAATGCCTTCTTTGCCTCAGTCTTTAGCGGCAATACCAGTTCTTCTCTGGATACCCAGTACCCTGAGCTGGCGGAAGGGGCTGGGGAGCAGAATGTGGCCCTCACTATCCATGAAGAAATGGTTGGCGACCTGCTATGGCACTTGGATGTGCACAAGTCGATGGGGCCGGATGAGATCCACCCAAGGGTACCGAGTGAACTGGCGGAGGAGATGGCCAAGCTGCTTTCCATCATTTATCAGCAGTTCTGGCTATCGGGGGAGGTCCCAGTTGACTGGCGGCTAGCAAACATGATGCCCATCTACAAGAAGGGCCGGAGGGCAGACCCAGGGAACTATAGGCCTGTCAGTTTGACCTCAGTGCTAGAGAAGTTCATGGAGCAGATTATCTTGAGAGTCATCACACAGCATTTGCAGGGCAAGCAGGCGATCAGGCCCAGTCAGCATGGGTTTATGAAGGGCAGGTCCTGCTTGACGAACCTGATCTCCTTCTATGACAAAGTGACGCGCTGGGTGGACAAGGGAAAGGCTGTGGATGTGGCCTACCTTGACTTCAGCAAGGCTTTTGACACCGTTTCCCACAGCACTCTCCTCAAGAAACTGGCTGCTCTTGGCTTGGACTGGCGCATGCTTCGTTGGGTTAGAAACCGGCTGGATAGCCAGGCCCAAAGAGTCGTGGTGGATAATGTGAAATTCAGTTGGAGGCCGGTCACTAGTGGCATTCTCCAGGGCTCGGTGCTGGGGCCGGTCCTTTTTAATATCTTCATTGATGATCTGGACGAGGGCATTGAGTGCACCCTCAGTAAGTTCGCAGATGACACCAAGTTAGGTGCGTGTGTCGATCTGCTCGAGGGTAGGAAGGCTCTGCAGGAGGATCTGGATAGGCTGCATGGATGGGCTGAGGTCAACTGCATGAAGTTCAACAAGTCCAAGTGCTGGGTCCTCCACCTGGGGCACAACAATCCCACGCAGAGCTACAGACTGGGAGAGGAATGGTTGGAAAGCTGCCAGGAGGAGAAGGACCTGGGAGTATTGGCTGATAGTTGGCTGAATATGAGCCAGCAGTGTACTCAGGTGGCCAAGAAGGCCAACAGCATCCTGACTTGTATAAGAAGCAGTGTGGCCAGCAAGGCTAGGGAAGTGATCGTCCCCCTGTACTCGGCTCTGCTGAGGCCGCACCTCGAGTATTGTGTTCAGTTTTGGGCCCCTCGCTACAAGAAGAACGTGGAGGTGCTTGAGTGGGTCCAGAGAAGGGCAACAAAGCTGGTGAGGGGCCTGGAGAACAAGTCCTACGAGGAGTGGCTGAGGGAGCTGGGCTTGTTCAGCCTGGAGAAAAGGAGGCTCAGGGGCGACCTTATCGCTCTCTACAGGTACCTCAAGGGAGGCTGTAGCGAGGTGGGGGTTGGTCTGTTCTCCCATGTGCAGGACGAGGGGGAATGGGCTAAAGTTGTGCCAGGGGAGTTTTCAGTTGGATGTTAGGAAGAACTTCTTTACTGAAAGGGTTGTTAGACATTGGAACGGGCTGCCCAGGGAAGTAGTGGAGTCACCATCCCTGGAGGTCTTTAAAAGACGTTTAGATGTAGAGCTTAGGGCTATGGTTTAGTGGAGGACTGTTAGTGTTAGGTCAGAGATTGGACTCGATGATCTTGAGGTTTTTCCAACCTAGAAATTCTGTGATTCTGTGTGATATTTCAAAGAGAGTGCTGCCTTTTCAGTAGATTTGCACTTAAGGATTGTATTGAACCTAGAGAACAAGGCATAAGACTCTGGTCTATATAGCACCTTTAAAAATGTGTGTGCAACTTCTGCAGAAATTAATGAAAACAAAGCACAGACCTCTAAAGACAAAAATGGGTTTTAAAGCCCAGATGTAAAGCTCAGTGAAGTTAGTGGAAGTCTTGACTTAAATGAACTTTGGATTAAAGCCAAGAGTTTACTTTGTAAATGTTTTCTAATAAAGTTCTGAAAATAAAAATAAATAAATAAAAAAGCATTTCCATACTACTTTTTGTAATAAAAGATTACAAAGGTAAATTGAGAAGATATCATTACTGAAATGGAAGCAGTTTTGCATGGAATTTCCTTTCCTTTAAGGAAAATACATTTTTGGCTCTACAGAAAATGTCATTTCATTAGTTTCACATACCAGTCATACACAAAACACTATCTGATGGCTGAAGAAGACTTAGCCAAGAAAATAGATGAAGGAGAGGTCTGTTATTTCATAGGCTCACAAAATGGCAAGCAGAGAAATGCCAAAACCACAAAGCTGCGGTCAGGAGATGAACTTCCCTGAAGTTCAGGGTCACTTCAGCTGGGAGGTTCAGCTAAGCCCAGCCATTCAAGGAGCTCATTTGCTCTTCACACAGCATTTGGAGGTCTAGCCTGAGCAATCTGTCCTTTAGGGACTCATTGTCAGCTCTAGGCTCATTGGTGCTTGTGACTGAGAACCTGTGGCTGCCCTAGCGCATCTTGTGTGTCTGTGGACAGTTGTGATCACATGTGTCAGTAGAGCTGCATATTCTTTTTTTTTTTTTTTTTTTTTTATTAAAATACTTTCCTGTCTGCTGCCAGTGACTGCAAATGTAATGAGAGCACCTGCTGCCCTCTTGCCTAGTTAATTCACAGTGATCTTCCTGAACTAAAGGAAATTTCAAAAAAGCCTCTGTTCTTCAGTAATAAATTACCAGTCTGTATCATGGCCTAAAGGGCCTTTGATTCATGTAATATTACACTTACTCTAAGCTCTACTGGAAGCAGGGACATTTAGTTTCTCTAAGTAGACTGTGGGGAAGGGGAAAGAGGCAGGAGGGAAGGGAGAGGAAAGGAAGGGAAGTGGTTGGTGAGATTAAATAAAAAGAGAAGATCAATTGCCTGAATATTGTCAGCTGAGGGAGGTCTTTGTCCTTGACCTATTACCCTGAAGCATTTATACACTAAGGGTAAAAGCCTTGCCTACTAAAAATTCAGTCTCAATTGACAAGCTAGAGTG
>JAACYQ010014591.1:0-13021 GCA_011075105.1 Heteronetta atricapilla
TTCTTTTCTTTTCTTTTCTTTTCTTTTCTTTTCTTTTCTTTTTCTTGCAATTGCAGAAAAAGTTTACAAACAGTGGACATTAAATTCAGCTCAGCAGCACAAAGGTAATTGCATCAATAAGTTCCAGAGATCTGAAGGTTCTTTCAGCAGATGATTTGCAATGGTAAGCATTACGACTCCAAAGAGATTCCCAAATTGAAAGTTCAAATTGAAAGTTGGTACACATGAGGTGGCAAGGCAGTCAGCTATGTTATCAGTACCAAATTGGGTGGCTGTCCTCACTGAGCCTTTTTTAACCTCCTACACTAAGCATTTCCTTTTTCCTCTTCATTTTCAAACCCAGTCTTTCTCTTTTTCTCCTTTATCACTCCCTTGGCTGTGCTGCTACAATCTTCAACTTGACTGTTCTTTTAAACCTCTGCAACTCCATAGATTTAAGATAAGAACATGGAGAGAATTATAGGCTGCTTATGTCTGTATGGGAACAGTTGAGGAATTTTATAATTTCCTTTTTTTTTTTTTAAAAAAAAAAAAAAAAGTAAATAATGCTTGAATGCTTCTGGCATCAAGATGTCGGATATCTTGCATCCTGCAGTCCCTTCTACCTTCTGGAGGGAAACAAGTCAAACTAATCCTAGCTGGGAGAAAGCATACAATAAAATGATTCTCCTGGAGGGAAAGACATCAGTTTATAACTAATACAACAAAACGATGACTTTATATCACTGGTTAAATAGCCTGAGAGTTCAGTCGCTTGGTTACAATATTTTAGAAAGGAGAGGGGTAAAACTGATAGTAAGTATGTAGCTTCTGGGTTCAGATTTATTTAACCTTGTATTGTATCAACAACAACAACAACAAAAAGATAAGATAAAAAATACTAACTACAATTAGTGTGTTGGTTCCCATGGCATTTGTGAATTGCATGTTCACTAAGCCCATGTAAAAATGTAAAAGGATCTGAAAATTAAAATCTGGGAACCAATAAAACAAATTCTCTGTCTTGACCAGACCCCAGACAAAATAAATAAATAAATAAATGAACAAATATATTAGTAAACAAATAAATTGCCCATTAATGACTCCCGTGAATTTTTCTAGAATAAAGGCACTGACTGTTAATGAATGCTGCAAGCAAAGTGAGTAGGACGTACCAGGCCAACTCTAAAGAAGGAATCCAGAGGTTATTAAAGTGAAAAAAAGCATAAAATGAAATCTCATGACAAAATTAGCCTGATTTTAAAGAATATTTCTAATTTTGCTCTGCGGAACAAAATAACCCAGGAACAACAAAAATAGGGTAGAGAAGACAGTGCTTCCAGATATTTCCATTCATAACAGTTTTTTAATCTGAGTTTGCCTTGACATTGTATTACTGAACTGCATTCCCCTTTTACTGTGAATGCTAAGTATGTGAAACCCATAATATTTTCTATGCTGGTATGGAAAATCTTTGATATATGGAAGAAAACAAACAAACAAACAACAACAAAAACTAGGAGCAGTTTCATCCAGATGTTCTTCTTTTAGAAGCATACCATCTCACCTTGTTCTTTATTTCAGTTGTCCATCTGCTCTCGAGCCTTCAGTTATGGTCAGGGGAGAGTACTTTCTAAAAGAAACTCATATATATAGATTCAGCTTCATAGGAAGTCTTACTGCTATGTAGAAATATTTACCTTTTCTAATAACTTCCTAGCTTTTCTTAAGTAACTGGCTTTTTCAAACAGCTTCTCTTATTTAACTCTTAAAAAAAAAAAACACTTGAAATTAATTTTCTTGGAACCCTCTCCACAATTTTTAAACATGTGAGGTCAGAAAGAATAAGAGCCTAGGGTTTGATCTGCAACAGGTACTATTTATCAAAGAGAGCGCTTCAGAAGCATACCCAATAAGTGACTGGGTTTACAAAAAAACAGACAGTGAAAAGCATTGTGCTTTTTTATTTTTTTTTTTCTACTTTTTTAATGTGTATGTGTGCAGAAGGATACATCACAAAATTGTGGTAGTAACTGAAATATTATTTTGCTTTTATTTGCAATGTAGATTCTCTGTACTACTGTAAGAAACACGCAAAAAAAAATAATCTGCTGTAGTTTATTTAACAAGACAGAAAGTGAGAGTGAAACAACAAGGAGTTTCACAATTTTGACGTATAATTCTCCATATATGATCAAAGAAGTCCATTTATGGGAAGCTCTACTAGGTGTCAGGCAAAACAATTTAAAGAATTGGAGCTGTTAACAGGATGACACTCCATTTTAAAACAAGTTTCAGGGTTTTGAAACTACTTCTTTTTCCACATTGTGTTTAAGCATCTATTTTTCTGATTAACAATTTGGTTTTTGGATTCATGTCTGAAGGAACTTAGGAACCCATCTTTCCATTTCAAGGAAAAAAACTTGTATATAATACTTTGGTGTTGACAAAACAGAATAGTAGGATACAATTTAACTTAATGAAATATGTTTGGACTAGCAACCTTTGACAACACTGCTCCTAAGAATACAAAAGAATCTTAATTTGTATGAAGAACAACATTCTGGGAACAATTAGATGACCATCTGAGAGAAGAGGTTATACAGCTGAAGCAAATGTGATGTTTTAACTTCACGTGTTAGTTGGCATCCATAGGGAAAACTGTGTTCTGCAAATACCTAGTCGCAATTCTTCTCACAAGTGTTTGCTGAAGCTTGTAATGGGTTTCTTCTGAACCTTTCACACTTCTGCTTTCCACAGAAGGTTCATTTACCTTTTTGAAGTAGAACAGAGCTGCTTTTATACTGTCTTGATTCCAATAAATACTGAGGTCTCTTGAGATTAAAATTGGGATGCCTTCGTCTAAGTAAATTTTTATCTGACTATTTGACAGTGAAAGGAAGAAAATGTCATAAACTTTAAAAAACTTTGTGCCCTGTGTATTGTAGTTTGTCAATTATTCTTTTCAGCAATTTCTGCATTATTTGTCTTTCTCATGTCCAGTTACCTAATTAAAACTGTGAAGGATCTAAATGGTTAACTGAAATCTAGTGAGTTTCTTAGTTTGTCAGCTTGGAGAATAATTTCTCAAGCCTGATTAATTAACATTTAGGTATAATGTTGCTGTATAATTTTTTTATTTGCATAACAAGTATACTATTCTTATCATGACCACTTCAATGAGTTTAAGAAAATAATTTTTACCCCTGGGGAATACTCACACCTGCCACTGGTCTGTGTATCCTTAGATACACAGATTCCCAGGTATCCTTATCTTAGAGCTAGCATCCTAACCTGCTTGCAATATCTGACTTCATTTATTATTATTATTTTTTTATTCCGCCCAACCCTGGTTTCTACGTTTCTTATCAACAGTTCCAGTCCTACTCAGCATTCCTTCATTTGTCCATGCTCTGAGCTCCAAGACAATGTAGTACATCAGGTTTACACTTCTGTGTATATGGGAGAATATCCATTAACTTCGTTGCTTTGATTAGTTTAGTCTTTCTGTTTTCAGCTGATATACATGGTGTGCTTTTGTGATCAAATGGATCCTTGTGGAAGCTGTTGGTGGGATCAAAGACATCGCACTGAACTGCACTTCAGGTGATACAATTTTAAATGGCAAAGTAAGGCTTCAAGGCACTTATGGTTAATGACTACTTCTAGGCAGATCTTACTCTTGGAGTATGTCACTGGTCACAGTATGGCCTTCCTGAGAATGAAGGCTATGGGACAGTCTATAAAACAGTTGAGAGAAAAAGGTTGTTGAGAAAAAAGCCACAAGGGCCTGCAAGGGTGAGGGTGAATATATAAACATTTTGTGAATGTGCTTTGTCTCCTCTTTAGCCCTACCTGAAGTTATGGCCTTAATTTAATTTTTAATTTCTAAAACATACCTAACACTTCCTCCCTCCTTCAAATCAAGGCCATGAGGCACCAAGGGGACTTATTGTCCCTATACAGCTCCCATGGGGTTTGCCCCAGTGTGGCAACCACCAGTGTGACACCATTCTGGGGGCCATCAGTCCCTATCCTAGTGAGGCCAAAGGTCTCCAGCTCTTCACAACACTGCCTGGCTGAGAGTTCAGTGGAGCCAGGCCTACCTTCCGGCCTGCCTGTGGGCCTACTTGCAGGCCCATGGACCCTTCTAGCCTTGGCCTATCCACATCCTTACAGAGGTGCCTGATGGTAGGAGCTAGGACAGAAGAGAAACTCATTAATTTGTGTGCTAACCACTAGCCTACTAGATACTTCAGCATGGCTTTCTTATATTTGTTCTGTTGAATCTGTGCCATTTTGTATGAATAATTAAATACTCATTGGGTTGGAGACAGAAAGAGAAATGATTCTGTATCTCATAAATTAATTACGGGAAGTAACAAGTAAATTGTTGAGGTTTATATTTGCAAATAGTCACAGAAATAAGTTCTCCAATACTGATTTATGCATATTGAGACACTTGTGATGCTCCCTGAAATTTTGAAATATTAATCGCTTCTAAATGTTGGTATTTAAAAAAACAAACCAACAAAAATATTGAAACCTGAAGTATTGATAAAAATAAGGTGTGTTTTATTTTAGTTTAGTTTCGTTTACAGTTTTGGAATAGAAATAGAAAATGAAGAAGAAAATGAATATTAATTAAAAATAAACAAAACCAATAAGTTTGGAGATATTGATTATTTATTTTTATTTTTATTATTTTTTTTTTTTCCCAAAACTTATATGTAGTTTAACAGTAATGGTCATATCAAGAATAGGATTGAGTAAATAATGTATGCATATTTTTACAACTTTTTTAATGTGAAAATTTCTGAAATAAAAAACAAAATCACATATTCATACCCCTAAACAAAACAGAACAAACCAAACCAACCAAACAAACAAACTACCACCACCAAGAGCAACAAAAAATAGAATCCAAAAGAAACAAACAAACAAACAAAAAAATGAAAACCATGGAATAATGACATAAAATTTAAAAGTTAAATGTTGTCAGAGAGACTTTTAAAATGTTATATTTTGTGTTTTTACACAGTCATGAAACCTCTAGAATGGCTTGAATAAATGTAGGTCCCAAATCAGCAAAGCTGTAGAGCTCACACAAATCTGTTCTCTGCAAGAGAGAGCTTACATCTATATGCTACTCTAAGCACTTTCCTAATCAGCTGGAGTTAAAAGGATTAAAAAACACAAGTAGCTTTCAGCGCTTTCTTAGCTGAATGTAGAACAACAGGATGAAACATTCTGTAGTTACCAGTATCTGACCTTTCCTGGATTTTGATGAAAACTGAATTAGCTATCTTGATGGCATTCTACACAATCTAGTCCTGTTTCAGTTCCTCCTGTTTCATATTATCTCAGTAGTACTTAGATTGCCAGAGTTTACTGCAACAGATTAGACCAATGTAAAATCTGATGAGCTTGTTATTGGCAGGAACAGTCTACATGAGTCGCTATCCATAAACTTCGGTAGAGTTGCCAACCCTCTATGCCTTAGATATAGACAGCCCAACAGAAAACTTCAAAATTGTGCAGTATTTCACTATTATAATTCCATCATGGTCAATTAGCCAGACACATACCTGTTTTTTTATCTTCAGAAATGTTTCTTCTCGATTATTTACGTTTCCAAAAACTATTATTGAGTAATTCAGTGTAGTGAAGGACTTCAATACGCTCTACTACTGTGACTGTAAATCCAGGTGTTAATTCTCCCAGGTGGCTCATCATCTCACTGCAGATACCTAATAAAGATGCCATTAGCTGGCAGTACACACTGAAGAAGCTATAGATCCAGCTGAACTTGCATTAAAGATAGGGCTACTGGAGAATGCCAGGAGATTATTTGTGAAGGGAGTTGTCCAAGTTTTTAAAAAGTGGAAGAGAGACAACTAGAGAATTGTTATTTTCACCTATTGGTTTAGGCTCAGGAACAATACTGTAAGTTGTAATAAACAACAGATGGAGGATGAAGAACTGATGGAATATAGAATCAGAAGAGAAAACCACAGGTAAAGTAATCAAGCTGGGTTAGAAGTCAGATATTGGTTCTCCAGTCTTGCTCTTGAGAATTACTTTAAAAATCATCTGATTCTGAAAAATTCAAGGTAGTTTAACTTACCTTATCTCCTGAAAAGATATGGTCCTGAAAGACTTACCAACTTGAACCAAGAGAGGAAATTTGGAGAAAGAGGATTACTAAAATAAATGTTTATGACTTTTTTTGCTTGCTACTTTATATATATTACTTTATATATATTACTTTATAATATTACATATATATATATATGTAATATACATATATACATATATATACACATATATATTACATATATATGTAATATACATATATATATATATATGTATAACTGTGATATCATCTAAGGATGTAATCATTTTGTTCACATCAGGTGCTTGATAAAGCTAGTCCATCTGGGAAAAAAAATAAAATAAAAAAATCCACTAGAATATATCATATTAAGAGACTAGAGTGGTGGAAACCAAGATTTAAAAGTTATTTTGTGTTCCCTTTCTCTTAGTAAGCAACAGGTAAATTGTCTCACTCTTGTGTCATCCTGACTTGCAAGGACAGAGATTGCCAGCCAAACTTGGTATATCCAAGATCTTGGGTTAGGATATCTGCCCTGGTCATGCCATAAGATTTCTGCCAGTATATTCAACTTCTGCTGCAAAGTCAGCCTGGTCATGTAACCCTGATGGAAACTAGGGTGCACTCTGGTTAAATAAAGATCTGGATAAGCACTGAATTGCAAGCCAAATGATCTCAGTAAATATGTTGCAAAGCTGCTATATAGAGGATGTCTTCCTGCTATATAGAGGATGTCTTCCTAATCTGGCCTTGTTTTACCTTAAGGGCTGTGTGAGCTATGAGATTTTTGGCATAACCACATTACTGTTTTTTTTGTTTGTTTGTTTGTTTTTTTGTTTGTTTGTTTGTTTTTTTTGTGCATATGTGTTTGTTTTGCTTTTGTAGAATTCTTTTCATTACTTGTAATAAAGGTAAATAGAAGAAAGGGGTGTGTTAATTCAAACTCTCAGAAGTTATAAAGTGTCAGAATTACAGTTTGTTGTGGTTTAACCCTGTCAGGTAGCTGAGTACCTCACAGCCGCTCAGTGATTCTCCCCAGATGCAACTGGGGAGAGAATTAGAAATGAAGAAATGCAAGAACTTAAGAGTGTGAGATAAAGGCATTTTACTAGGTAAAGAAAAACCATGCAAGCAAAGCAAAACAATGAATTAATTTGATATTTCCCATTTACAGACACTTCCTGGAAAGTGGGGCTCAGTCTTTTCACAGGTCTATATTCGGTGATATGGACCTTTCCATAGCCACAGAAACTTGAAGGTCTACCTGCTCTGTTATGGACTTCTCGACGAGCTACAGGCTTGTCATAGATATACCTGTTTTGTCATGGACTTATCCACAGCTGCAGTCACTTGAAGAATACCTTCCCTGATATGACCTTTTCCATCTGCCAGAGAGGTCTCTTCAAACCTCTGCTGTGTTGTGGTCTCATCCACAGCCTCAGACACTTTGAAGTGTTCTGGCATGGCTTTATCCATGGACACTACAAGGAATACCAGCTGCAGCCATCTGAGTTTGCTGTCACTTGATATCGTATACATGAGGATACACTCCTGATACACTTTTTAAATTATTTAATTTAATGTTTTTATTTTATAGTGGTTGTAGTCTCATTTACCATAAAAAAAAAAAAAAAAAAAAAAAAGATGATTCTTTGGAGGCTTGCCATGGGGAGATATTCATGGGAATACACATATCCCTTCAGAAAACAAAATAAAACAGAAAACTTCTGCAGCTTCAAGTTATTCAAGATACAAGTTATGTGAAATCTGGTCCAGTTAAAGGCATTGTTTGTGTGATTGGTTTAGTAGCAGTAATGGAAGAAGTGCAGAGCTCATGGATCTATTTAATCTCCATGCCAGTTTGCAAAAGCAGCACAAAACAAGCAAGGCAGATAACCCTCAATGGCCAAATGCAGTTATCTGAAATATTAGAAACACAAATTCTAATAAGATTCTGCCTGCCTGTAGCTGTTGATGGAGTAGTTAACAAAAACAACAGAAATAACTGGAGTTGTTGGAACATTCTTCCTTATAGCATTTAAAGTAAAGACTGAAATAAAAATATAAAGTGAAGGAGTGAACATCCAAGGCATACCTTTTTCCTGCATTAAAAACCCATGGCCTCCAAACCTGCTCATTCCAGATGCACAGCTGGTAGCCATTGCTACAACTGTAATTCTGCAATATCCTCCCATGTAGGCCGTTCCAGATTGTCTGTTTTGCATCCCCTGTTGTGTCAGCCTCTTTTTACTGTTTTATTGTTTATCCTAAGGAAAAGTAAACAGAGAAAATACATTATTTTCTGGGTATTGATGTAGGTTGCAGTAACAGTTCTACTCTGCAGAGATAGTCAGTTGAGACTGTGAGATTGAGTAATATAGTATCTCAGAACTAACATTTATCATGTAATAATTTTGGGTTTTGTTAATTAATCCTCTATAAAATATTAACATTCATTTATAAATAATGATTCAGAAATTATTGCTCTCATATTATATACATATAAATACAGAGCTGGTGCTTTGAGAGCAGGACAGACATAATGTAAGCATCACAGATTACAAAGGACTTGTTTATACCTCTGTACTTAGTCATGAAATCTCCACTAGGAGTAAATTGTAACTTCCCTGGCAAAACCATTGAAGTCATACTCCAGCCACTGTCAATAAAATGTGAGAAAAAAAAAATATATATATATATATATAACACTATAAAAGAATACTTAAACATGAAATCTGATTATTCTTGTTTTTGTTTTAATAGTTTGTTTTTCCCCAGAATTTCCTGTGTGTTGTTGTGTTGTTTGGTTTAAAAATGGCAACCTATTGTTCTGAAACACTTTGGAATATACACATATTAGAACTGATCAGAATATATATATATATATATATAAAATAATCTCTGTCTCAATGTTTTGATGTTGGAGTACTCTAATATGTACTTTTACTGAAAAAAGGGACAGAGATGAAATCACTGAAAATTTAATTTTTCTCCTCCTTTTTCTCTCCCTTTCCTTTCCAATTCAGAGGAACACTTCCAAAAAGGAAAACTTTCTATATCTGAATGAGAAGTAAATCCAGCAACTAAAATAGTTTTGATTTCAGCCTGTCCAACTATGATGTGCCAAATTGTTATTCATTGTGAAATAACTGTCCATTTTACATGTCATTTGAAGTCAAATTAACACTTCAAAATGCAATATTTTAATGTAGCTATCAACACGTGATGCTTGTTTAGTTTGAAATATCATTTCAGAAAAGCAAAGGAGAAATTGTCAACACACTGTCAACATCAAACACACTTTCTAATTAGAATATATTTGTTTCTAAAGGAGAGCATTTCTGTGCCTGTTTGTATGCTTCTGCTGAGGCCTGTTTTCAGTTGTGTTTTCCTGCCAACATATCTGTGAAGGAGAGATGTGGATTCAGGAATATAAGTAACATTCCATGTGTTTCTCACACCTCTTATCTGAGGATTTTGAAAAGGTAGGGTGTGTTGGGTCTGTCTGGGATGGAGTCACCTTTCCCTGCAGCAGCCCACACAGTGCTGTGCTCTGCACTTGTAGCTGAAACAGCACTGGTATCACTCCAGTGTTGTATCTATTGTTGCATGGTGCTGGCACAGCATCAGAACTCCCTCGAAGCCCCCAAGAGCCAGCAGGCTGGGGGTGGGCAACTGATGGGGAGGGGACATCACCAGGGCAGCTGACCTAAACAAACCGAAGGGATATTCCCTAACACCTGATGTCACACTCAGCAATAAAAGGGGACTCTCGTCCCCTTTTGGGGGAGGCGGCCGTCCTGAACAACCGATATGCATTTTGAGGCCCTGCTTCCCAGGAGGTGGCTGAACTTCACTCGTTGATGGGAAGTAGAGAATAATTTTTCTTTTCTCTCTGTGTTTCCGCGTGTTTCTTTTTCTCCCCATTCCTTCTCCCTTTAATTAAATCATTCTCATCTCAAACCTCGAGCTCTGTGTGTTGTCTTTTCTCCTCCTTCCTCTTTGAGGAGGGGAGGAGTGAGAGAGCGATTGTGGTGGAGCTCGGCTGCCCACTCGAGTAAAACCACTACATAAGGAAAGTCCTCTTTGAACTTCCCTACAGATCACTTTACGGAACTAACAGATCAGCCAGCCTCACCACCCTTCCAACTCTCAATTACATAAGAAAAGTTGTAAGCAGTGATTAATTTGCATTTTGATCTAGCAGACAGTAGCTGAGAATGGTTGAGGATGAAATAGTAAGCAATGATTTATGTGGTTTAAGTTAAAGATATCTTCACAAAGCAAGAAGACAAAGAAATGAAAAGAGGCAATGACCAGCTCAGAAGCTCTCCATTTATTGTTCTGAACTGAAAGTGGATACAGTAAAAAATTTAATCCCTTCCATATACAGGGTATTCACAGAGCACAGGCTTTATCTTATTACTTACCTAATTGGCAAACTTCAGAATCTGCTAACAATCCTTTAAAATTCTCTCAGACTTGACAAGTCAAATGTACTAAATGCAAATTTTAACAGTGACCCCTCTGATTTGTAATATATATTTCCACTCACAGGTCACATGGATTTGGGGAACAATTTGAGCAAAGAAAACTTACAAGTACAAAATAAGAAAGACTGGGCCAAAAAGAGCTGCTTGAATCACAGAATCATAGAATGGCTGAGATTGGAAGGGACCGCTGGAGATCATCTAGGGCACACTGCTGGCTTGTAGTGAACTTGTTGTCCTTCAGGACCTTCTCTGAAGGGCTGCTTTCCAGCAGGTCATCCCTCAGCTTGTGCTGGTGCATGGGGTTGTTCCTTACCAGATACCAGAATCTGTACTTGCCTTTGTTGAATTTCAAGAAGTTCCTTTCTGCCCATCTCTCCAACCTGTTGAGATCCATCTGGCTGGCAACACAACACTCTGGCATATCAGACACTATTCTGAATTTTGTATTATCAACAAACTTGATGATGACGCACTCTATCCCTTCATCCAAGTAATTGACAAATGAGTTAAACGGCATTGAAACCGGTATTGACCCCTGAGGAACACCACTACCTAGACTGTCTCATTGTTTTTTCTGAGACCTGCTCCTCAGCTAGTTTTCAGTCCACTTCACAGTCCACTCATCCATCCTGCACTTCCTGAGCATGCCTATGAGGATGTCATAGACAAGCTCGATGACATCCACTGCTCTCCCCTCATCTACCCAGCCAGTTGTCCTATTATAGAAGGCAGTCAAATTGGTTAATCCTCATTTCTCTTTGGTGAATCTGTGTTGACTACTCCTGAGCACTTTCTTTTCCATAGGCTTAGAGAAGGCTCCCACGTTGAGCTGCTCTATTACCTTCCCAGGGACTGAAGAAGTAAGGCTTTCTTGGGTCTTCCTTCTTGCTTTTTTTGAAGACTGGGGTAAAATTTGCTTTCTTCCAGTCCCTGGGAAACTCTCTTGATTGCCATGACCTTTCAAAGATGATTGAGTGTAAACTAGCAATGATGTCTACCAGCTTGCTTGGTACTCATGGGTGAATCTCATCAAAGCCCATGGACTTGCAGACATAGAGTTTTTTTAAACAGTTTCTGACCTGATTCTCCTCAATAAAGGGAAAGTTTTCCTTTCTCCAGACTTCAGGAGCTCCTCTTTCATCCTTGCAGGTCTCCTTTTCTTGATTTCTTGTTCATAGGCATAAAGTTTAACATAACTGAAAAAATCTGCTGCTCCACTAGGAGAAGCAGCAGTACAGTCCAGGCCTGGATGTGGTGCAGCTCTCTTGGAAAGAGTCTTGGAGTTCAGAAGAACAAGATGAACATAAACCAGAAAAATGCTCTTACAGCTATGAAGAAAAACTATGTCTTTAGCTCCATGAGCAGGAAATCAAGCAAATCAAGGGCTGTAATTATTCCACTCTGTTTTTTTTGGCTATACCTGCATCCGGTTTTGGTTTGCACTAAGATGACAAACACATTGGAGAACCTGAATTAAACTCTGGGACAGACTGCACAGAGAAGTGGTAGAATCTGTCTCACTGGAAACATTGAAAGCTCAGCTTGGCAGAGCCCTTTATCAAAGGTCCTGTCTTTAAGAGAAGTCATGGTCTACAGAGATCTGACCTGGATTTTTCTGTGATTCTATTCTATAAATCTAAAAGTAATTATTTCGTGATTAATAGGTGCAACAGACACAAAGAATTAAGGAACAAGGAATTAATAGCTAAGAAAGAAGAAATTTTGTGAGACTTTGTTCACTCAGGGGGGGGAAATATTGCCCTCCATTGTTTTTTGACTATGTCAGCAATGCTGGGTTGCCACCTCTTGATTTCCTGAAGTTAGAGTTTTCTAACTTTCTGTGTTAACTTATTTCTCCCTGAACCTTGTATTTAACATCTGCCTTAACAATTACATTCTGTCTGTGTTTTAACCTTTCTTATCTTCTGTATCTTTAGTTCACATATTGTCTCATACTTCAACAATTTGTATTTCTATGTAAGAATGAGCTAACATTAAACTTGTGCATCAGGGTAAGACTTGAATATCAAACACCTGACCCCTGAGCTGAAGCTGCACACTTGATTTGTATTGGTCTTGCTCTGTAGTTTAGATGCACAGGTATTTACATACATATGCATACAACTTTCCAAGATTCTAATTTGTAATTCAGTACATATATATATGTGTTCACGGTGAGAAGAAAATAAATATATATTCTACTGGAATTCTTGAGAGAATTTATTAGAATCATCAAACACTTCACTTTTATTTCATAAGATCATTTTAGTTGCAGTAGCAAATTCAGGAGCATCAGCATGCCTTAATCAACATTCAGAATCCACTTGGCTATTCAGTAAACAGATTAAAATAGTTCCTAGCAGAAAAAGCATATCTTTATAGATTCTGAAAGAAGCACACCAGATGCTCCTGAATTTGCTACTGCAACTAAAAT